>JAJQKJ010000650.1:0-77372 GCA_029574335.1 Rana kukunoris
CCTTGTGTATGGGCTTATGACTCAGGCCAGGGCGGGGGCCGCAGCCCTTTCGGTAAGGGGTCGCGGGAGCTCAGGCCTTCTCGCCATCGTCACTTAACGCAGGGGGTTCTGCTGGCAATTTAACGAGGGCTCCTGGAAATTCTGGGTTTCGTTGTTGTTTCCACCATGAGTGTCTGGTTTGTGGGGGAAAGAAGCTAAGTGACGCTGGAAAGGACCAGTGAAAGTGAGGAGATGGCGCCGTATCTACGTAGGTACCCGAATAGGATAGCGGCACGGGCATTGTGTTTTTTTTTAGTAGGGTTTCCCAATTCCCAGTGATTTGTAAGAAATCCCTCCTTTGGCGTCTAACCTAAAGTCATCTTACGACTACCCGGAGGTGGTCACTGAAAAGGAGGTGGGATTGAGCTCCGAAAGGAGGTGGGATTGAGCAGGATGGCAGGCCCGTTGGGGACGTGGGTGTTTCTCCACTGGGGTAGTGTCGAAGCATGAGCCAAATCAGTTTTGGCTCATCCATCCTCTCTCTCACCCCAAAAAATAGGGTCGGCGAATGATGCATTATCCTGCCCTTTGTAAGGTGTTGGATGCGTCTTTCGTTGTGGCGGGGTGCTGGGCCCGGTTTTTGGGGGGGCCTTGTTGGCCATGACCATCATTGAACCGGCATTTCGGCTGTTGCCGGTTCACCCGGATGGTGTGCGTTTTGTGGTCTGACTGGCTTGGCGTTTGTGTTGCATTATCTCGATGATTTCTTGGGGGTCGGTCCGTCGAATGACCGGACCTGCCTGATTTTACTTACCACCATTCAGCTGGTGTTCAAGGTGTTTGGGGTCCCGCTGGCTCAGGACAAATCAAAAGGGAGGGTGATCGAGTTGAAAAATGTCATTATCATTGATTCGATTAGGATGGAATGCCGGCTTTCAGAAGACAAGCTGGGGAATTGCGTGAGTCAGTCGTGGTGGAGGCGCGTTGTGCGAAAGTCAAGTTACGGATTTGCGGTCTTTATTGGAAAAGCTCAACTTCGCTTGCCGCATCATGCTGATGGGGAGAGTTTTTCTATGGACCGTTGTCCGCTGCCATGGCGGGTGTTAGAGCCCCGCATCACTTTGAGGATTTGAAGGTACTGGACTCATTTTTAGAGCAATACAACGGAAAATTATGGTGGTTGGCTCCGGTGCTCCCAGCAAGTGAATTGGAGCTTTTTACTGATGCGGCTGGGTTAGTAGGTTTGTTGCGGCCTACTTTGAGTGTACGTAGTGCGCTGGTCGGTGGCCAGAGCAACTGGCCGGTTCGCATTGATTCAGTAATTTGAGGGCTGCTGGCGTTGTTCCCGATAGTGTTGTCGTTGATGAGCTGTGGGGGGCGGTGTTAGATACCGAAAGGTTAGCTTTCATCGTGATAGTTTGGGGGTGGTACAGGCCATTTCTCCCCTGACAGCTTCGTCTTTGCCTGTAATGCGTTACTGCGTGATTTGGTTTTAAACTGTTGGGTGCTGAATATTGTTGTGGGTGCAGTGCATGTCCCTGGGGTCGAATATGAGGTGGCTGTTGCACGCTCTCGTTTACAGTGGGACTGGTTCCCGCTGCTGGCGCCGGAGGCAGAGCAGGAGGGGGTTCCGTCCCCAGTGGCTTGTGGGACCTTGTGTTGGAACGGTGATTGCTCTAGTTCGGAGGTCAGTGACTGACTCCACTTGGGGGTCGTATGAGCGTGTTGGGCAGGAGTGCCATGGCCTGGTGAGTGATCTTGAGGTTGGTTCCTCGGTTATTTTTAACTTTTTTAACAGAAAAGTTTTTATTAGCCTCCAGAAGGAGAATTATACAGACATACAACAAACAACAAAATCAACAGATTGCAGCTACATGTTACATACTACACCAAATCTAGAACAGGGTTATAAACGGTTTCGTTGAGTACCCGACAGTTACACCAAATAATCATAGCGTTTCAACATGTGTGATGACTAGGACCACCTAGTACACATCCATGGCGAGGACCCCAGTAGGGGCACCAAAGAGGAGGGAGGAATGGGACGGAGGGGGTGATGGCATGGGAGGGAAGAAAGGGGAGGGGGAGAGCAAGGAGAAGGAAGGGGAAGGGCAGGAGGCCACGCAGGGCAGGGGGAGAGGCAAAAGGGTCATGGGCAGGCAACACCAAAGGTAACACTGGGCCCTCATCCAAGACCAGGGGGTCATTGCTTGGTCCAAGCGCCCCATATTTTCTCAAACTTTTTAGGACATTTACGGTTCATATATGTAAGCTTATATAGGGGTAGCGCGGCGTCCACAAGCTCTCTCCATTGGGAGACCGTCGGAGGCTCCGGCTGCTTCCACTTTAGCAGGATGGCCTTCCTAGCATAGAAGGAGGCATAAAACACAAACAGCCTTTTATGTGTATTGGGAATAATATTGTCACAAACACCTAGCAGCAATATAATTGGGTCCAGGCTTATATGCAGATCCCCCACCAAGTTAATGACACCCACCACCTCCGCCCAGAAGTGTTGAAGGACGGGGCAAGCCCAGACAACATGTAGGAAGGTGCCCAGGTCCGAGCCACATTTGGGACATCTATCGGATTGGGACGGGTAAATCCTAGAAAGTCTCACAGGTGTATAGTACGCCCTGTGCAGAAATTTAAGCTGGATGTACCTGTCCCTTGCCGAAACCACAAGAGGGATGAATTGGTGGATCCCCTCCTCCCAATCGTCAGCAGCAAGGGACGGCAAGTCCTCTCTCCATTTATTGTACAATTTGGACCCACCCTCTCTCTCCTCGCAGGACAACCTAAGGTACAAAGAGGAAAGGATATGATCCACCCCCCTGGAAGTTAAGTACGTCTCTACACTATGTGCCCGTAACTCGATCCCCCCCGGGAACTGGGCCTGTATTGCATGTCTGAGTTGCAGGTAGCGAAAAAACATCTTGGGGGGCAATTGGAAGTTGCTCCTTAGCGTATCATACGGTAAAATCCTACCCCCGGCCATAACCTGACGTACAGCCTTAATCTCATACCGAGCCCACAACGCCGGATCGGGAACTGTCTGAAGGTGAGGCAACCGAGGATTACCCCACAGCGGAGTGCGCGGGGAAATGGTACCGGAGCCACTGAGCCTAGCCGTGATCTGTTCCCAAACTCTGACCGTAGTGCGCATAGAGGTCGTCATCTGAGGGTGCGCCTTAGGTCCCCTAAACACCAGGTCACCTAGTGTCGAGTAGGAGCCAAGTATAGCCGCCTCCAGATTAACCGCAGGGTTGGTCCGCGGCTGGGAGAACCACCAGCGCACCGTCACAACCACCGCAGCCCAGTAGTACAGTTTAAAACAGGGGAGCGCAAGGCCCCCTAACGATAAAGGGAGCTGTAAGGTGGTTCGGGCAACCCTGGAGGCCCGTCCCCCCCACACAAACGTGCTCACCACCTGATCCAATTTTCGGAAAAAGGAGTTAGGGATGGGAACAGGGGTATTACGAAATACATAGAGGAATTTGGGGAGGAATGACATTTTAATAAGGTTGATCCTTCCCACTGGTGACAGGGGAAGGGACCTCCAGGCCCGAACCCTGACAGTCAGCTGCTGAAGGATCGGATACACGTTGTCAACTAGATATTGGGAGGGGTCCCTCTGTACCTCAATGCCCAGATATCTGAACCTGGTGACCATGGCTAGCGGGATCCGCGGATCCAAAGAGGGCGCGGTTTGGGATAAGGAGAACAAGGTTGACTTGGACCAATTGATCCGAATGCCCGAGAAGGAACCGAACCGGTCAATAATTTCAAGAGCTGCCGCCAAAGAGACGGATGCATCCGGGAGGTAGAGCAACGCATCATCTGCGTATAGTGAAATCTTCTCGAGCACCGGGCCCATCTGAATCCCGCCAACCGTTGGGGACTCCCGAAGTAAGATAGCCAGAGGTTCCATGGCCAGGGCAAACAGCCCCGGGGACAGAGGACAGCCCTGTCTAGTGCCTCTATTCAGAGCAAAGGGGGGGGGAAAGCAGGCCATTCGTCCGGACTCTAGCCGAGGGGTTACTATAGAGCAACTTAATCCAGGAAATAAATTTAGGGCCAAAGTTAAAACGCTTAAGGACCTGCCACAAAAATTCCCACTCCACCGAGTCGAAGGCCTTCTCAGCATCGAGAGAGGCCACGACCCCCGGAGAGTCACCCCCTCCCACCCAGGACACATTTGTATATAGGCGGCGTAGGTTTATATCAGTGCCCTTGCCCGGCATGAAGCCGGTCTGGTCACCATGTATCAGGGATAAGATGATCGAGTTGAGTCTGGTTGAAAGGATTTTGGTGGTAATCTTGGCGTCAACATTTAGTAGCGAGATGGGACGATAGGAAGCACAGGACGTGGGGTCCTTATTAGGCTTTGGTATGACCACAATAACCGCCTCTGCCATAGAAGGAGGAAGACCGCCCTCCCCCAACATAGACAGAAGCAGCCCGTGGAACTTAGGGGCAAGAAGTTCACTATTGGCCTTGTAGAATTCGGACGGAAGGCCGTCAGGACCTGGGGTCTTGGACGACTGAAGTGCCGCCATTGCTACCTGCACTTCCTTGAGTGTGATAGGGGCATCAAGCATTTTGCGGGCGTCACACGAGAGTTAGGGAAAAGCGATCTGATCCAAGAAGTGGCCTAAGCTATCCGGAGTGAAGCCCGCCCTAGAGGTATATAGACCCTCATAATACTGTGCAAATTGAGCATTGATGGTCGAAGGATCATGATGGAGCTCCCCCCTGTCGTCTTTAATACAGGCAATGTGTGGCGTGGAAGAACGCTCTCTGGCCAACCATGCCAGCAACCTGCCCGTCTTCTCCCCCTGCTCAAAGATTCTCTGAGACTGAGAGAGCAACTGTTTCTTGGTGTTCGCAACCCGCATTAGGGATATCTCCCTGTGGTGGGCCCTCATCGCCTCGTACGTCTGAGCACTTTTATCCGTCACATACTTCCTTTCCAACAAAAGGGCTCTTCCCTCTGCCACCTCTAGCGCCAGTGTCGTGTCCCTTCTAACCTTTCCAATTGCATTTTTATACTGTCCCCTAGCGTAAGCTTTGAAGGCATCCCATAGCACCGGGGGGGAGACCGTGCCCTCATTGTGTGCCCAGTATTCCCCCATCTCTCCCTCAACCAGCGGGACCACACGCTCATCTGCGACCCAAAACCCAGAGAGCCTCCACATCGCAGACCCAGCCGGTGAATCAGTCTGTAAAGTAAGGAGGAGGGGCGCGTGGTCTGAAATCCCACGCGACAGGATCTCTACCCCCCTGACCCGGGACAGCAGAGAGTCAGTCATGTAAATCAGGTCTATTCTGGAGAAGGAGGCATGCGTGGCCGAATGGCAGGTAAACTGCTTCTTGTCCGGATGCCTCATCCTCCAAACGTCAGTGAACCCATAGTTATCAGCCCACTGAAAGAGGGGAGAGTCCCCACCCGGGCCCGCATTAAGCCTATCTAGAGTCGGGTTAGGGGCCATGTTAAAGTCTCCAGCCAGCACAACCCCCGCCGACGGATAGAGCGTCAGGAGTGAAGTAAGCCCCTCGAGCACAGCCATCGTGGCCAGAGGGGGGACATAGATACCCAGAACCAGAAGCTCCAGGCCGTCACACATTGCGTGGATCGCCACGTATCTCCCCTCCTGATCAAGATGGAGATCCAGAAGGGTGAAATCCAGAGATTTGTGGACCAGGACACTGATCCCCCTAGAATATGTGGAGTAGGTGGAGTGATAGTACGACCCCACCCACGGTTTCCGGAGTGCCAGCGTTCTGCTCCCCAACAGATGTGTTTCCTGAAGTATACAGATACGGGGACTATATTTCTTCAGATAATTGAAAACCAGGGATCTCTTGATCTTGGAGTTTAAACCCCTCACATTCCAAGATAAGATAGTCAATGGAGCCATAGGACCGGGAAATATTCTACAACGGGGCAGCAGAGCGTCCCAACCCACCCAAAGAACACAGACATATAAACCAGTGGCCTCCCAGTCATCAGACCCCCGAGACCACCACCGGGGGGGTCCCACATATCATTTTCAGTGAGCATATTAACGTCAGGCATGGTCCCATAAGGGGTCTCACAAGGACAGAGTAGAGTAACAGTACAGCTGCAATAAAAACCCAACATGGAGTAAAAACATACACTCCAACAAACTTCCCCGCCCCCCCACCCCGCACCACCCCCCGAACTTCGGTGTGCTTCTCTCCCAAAAACAACCATGGCTAGTGCCTATGGGGGATATGAACAGAAGGACACCCGAGTGTCACAGTACATGCAGCAAGTTCTCCATTGTAAAAGAAGGATACACGGTCCCTGCAGAGTAAACGTGTGGATCAATCACCCGGAGCGACATGGAGCTCCGGGGGCACTTTAACTTTAAGGGGAAAAAAAAAAAAAAAAAGAGGGGGGGGGGGGGGAAGGAAAAAAAAAGGGGGGGGTGGGGGAAGGGGGGTTGCAAAACAGGGCCCGAGTCCTGTGAGCCAGGGTGAGTCCCGGGGCAGAAAAACAAAAAACAGTAGGCAAAGTCTGAAGTGCATGGGGTAAAACAGCCCCTCCCTTTCCAGCCGATCACCGCTCGGGTGAGTTGGGGAACAACATGTGGCCAGGTCCACGAGTACGAGTTCCCTGCACTTAGGCACGAACCGGGGGTCAGGCCTGACACGTCCCAACACAGGAAAGATTAGGCAATAGTGAATAGCAGGCTTGGCAAAACACAAAAAAAAAAAAAATAACCAAAGCAAAATGTCAGAGTCAGGCCTGCGACCGTCAGTAAAATATAGGAATCACGGCAAACATACCGTTATTATCATGAAGGCGGTCAGTGCCCGGGCAGGGTCTCGAGCCACCGGGAAGCATCTTCCGGGGAAGTAAAAAATCGCACCGACTCGCCATCTTGAACTCGCAGACGAGCAGGAAACAGCATACTGTATTTAATCTTGCGGTTCCTCAGGTTCAGCTTCACCTGGTCAAACGAGCGTCTTTGCTTCTGGGTGTCCACCGAGTAGTCTGGGAAGATCATCAACTTAGCTCCCTCGTGGCGCAGTTGGTCTAGCTTCCTGGCCTCTCGCAGCACTAAGTCCCGATCCCTGAAGTTTAACAGTTTCAGGATGAAGGTGCGTGGGGGAGCTCCCGGGGGCCCCCGGGCAGCAGGCATCCTATGAGCCCTTTCCACCACAAAGAACGGAGAGAAGGCCGCATCAGGGAGAAGGGCGCGCAGTAGGCGTTCTGTAAATGTCGTGGGGTCCACTCCTTCTGACCCCTCAGGCAGGCCGACTATGCGGAGATTATTTCTCCTGTTCCTGTTTTCGGCATCTTCCGTGCGTGTCTCAAGGGCCCTGACCCTGGTGTGCAGCGTGCGGAGAGAGGCCGCGTGATCTCGGACCGTGTCCTCGGCATCCCCCACGCGGCGCTCCACTTCAGTCAGGCGGGAGCGAAATGTGTCCATGTCCCTTCGAATAAGACCGATATCCAGTTGGACATGCTCAATCTTGCCCGTGAGAGTTGCCTGGCAGTCACCAATGGCCCGCATCAGGGCTTCAAAGTTGGATTGCTCCTTGTCTGCAGGGTCGGACTCGGTCTCCTCCGTCTGAGACGCCATGTTGGTTGTCAGGCGGGAACTCTGCACTGCCGAAGTGGGGGTGACTTTCTGAGTCTTACGGGAGGACAGGGAGCCTCTCCCCTTAGTCATACCGCGTACCACCGACTACCTCACCACCACAGGCGGATCAGGGCCGTCTCTCTGCAGGGAATCAGGGTCAGTTGCCGGAGATTAAGCAGGAGCTCTCTTACTGCACGTCTGCTCCGGTGGCCATCTTGGACACGCCCCAAGGTTATTTTTAACTTTGCTTCACTAAACAAAATAATGGCTGGATTGGCATGCCTTTTCAATTGAATGGGGTGTGTGCTGTTACCAAGGTGTACGTGGTTCGCAAGGCGTTGCAGGGTTATAGTAAAGGTCGGGTCAGGCCGGATTCCAGTAGGCCGGTTTCTTGGCATTGCAGGTTCTTGTGGGTGTTTATCCTTAGGTGTGCTCTTCAAACTTTGAGGTTGAGTTGTTTCGAACGGCGTTTTTGTTGGCAATTTTTGGGGCTTTACGGGTGGGGAATTGGTCAGCCCTGCTGAGGCGGATGCAGGGGGATGCATATATCTCATGTGACGGTGCTCGCTGATTCGGTCACGTTGTTCGTGCGGAGGTCAATAAACCGATCAATTGGGCAAGGGTACCAAGGTGGTTCTGAAAAAAGTGTTGGGGGCTGGGGGTGTGCCCGATGGAAGTGGTTCGGGAATGGTTAGGTTCACGGCCTACAGGGATGGGTCCGCCCCTTGTCTCGGGATCAATTTGGGGCAGTTTTAAACAATGTTTGGGGGCGGGAGGATTTCAATGTGCTGGACTACTCCTCTCATTCTTTTAGGATTGGGGCGGCAACGGGAGGCTCACGTTGGGGCTTGAGCGTTGAGACCCTGCAGCGTATAGGTCGTGGGGAGTCCCGCCGGTTCAGGTTGTATGTCTGACCGCAACTGTTATAAGGGGGGGGCAGGGGGCTAGGCATTCCTTACCCTGTCTCAAGTCTTGGGTGTTATGTGTCAGTACGTCAATGCTTGTTCTGGGTGTGTGATTTGTTCTGTGTGGTTGTGTGAATCTTATATGTTTAATTCTCTGTTTCTGGTATTTCCCCGTTCTGTTTCTTTCAGGCCTGGTATGCTTGATATATATCTTGGGCCACTGTTCAGTGGGGGGCCAAGAGGGTGCTGGTTAGGGGAGAAGGCAGACAGATAGGTTCTACTAGGGAAGAAGCCAGATTTAGTTGTATCAGGATTTCCTGCATGCTCTGGTCCAGGGTTATGCCGGAAGTTCGGCATTATGCAAGATTGGACAAGACCCGGATGTGCTGTTTGGTTCATGTCTGGGGGCAATGACCTTTGCCTTCTGGCGTCTCGTGATTTGATACAGGACATTACATGGTACTTCATGTGCTTACGCAGTGTGCTTCTTGATTCTTTAGTCCTGTGGTCAGAAATGGAGCCCGGAGGGGTGCCCGGTCGGTAGACAGGACTAACAAAGCCAGAATTAAGGCCAATAAGGTGGTCTTTAAGTTCGTCATCCGTGGCGGGGGGTTGGTTGTTCGCCCTTGCGAACTGAAATTGGTTTTGGTCTTTACTTTAGGGGTGATGGAGTACATTTAATCCCGGTGGGTATTGATATGTGGGTCCTGGGGGCTCCAGGATGGGTTACAACGTGCCTTAGGGCTGTGGCGGGCCGCCCACGCGTGAGGTGTCACCGTGTGCGTCTGTGGCATTGGTCTGGGGTTCCTGAGGGTTGGGTGGTGGTTGGTATATATATATGGGATGTATATACCTGAGATGGTTGGTAGGAGTTGGTAGGAGTTGGGGCCTGTCATGGGATGGGCACCTTCCCTATCTGGTTAGGTGGGGGCTATTGGTCAATTGTGCTGAAGAGTGAAATGAAGGAGGAAGTCATTGTCTTGTGAGCTGATTGGAGCACGGCTAGAGGCCAGGATGCTTCCTGATGGAGTACAGCCAATTACCTAGCACTTTTTCTTTCCCTTCTCTCAGGAACCCCTCGTTTACAGCAGTTTTGTATAATCATTGTGTTTGGGTTAATTTATTCTATTTTTGGTAAATATATATATATATATATATATATATATATGAAGTTTTATAAAGGTATATATATATTGTGACAGGAAGTCAGGTAAATCTGTGTGTGTTGTCACAGACGGGAGATATATTTCTGCCTTGTTTAGACAATACACCAATTACTATCAGGCGTCGGCTGCAGAGAATGGCCAGAGAGCTTTAGGGCGTTGGAAGGCTTCAGCTGTTCAGAATTAACCAATTGAAGCCCCTATAAAGACAGCCTAGGGATGACGACTGATTGCTGGATCCTGAGGCTTTGTGAGTGAAGGGGCAGTCACAAGCACTTCTGAAGAGGTGAGGTGCTGATGGATATTTCTGTGTGAAAAATATCAAAGAGATTTTTTGTTGTTTTCTGCTGTAGGACCAGCAGTGTCTGCCCAGCAGTAGGCTGTGCCAGACTCCAAAGGTAGGTTCCTGTGTTGGGAAGGTAGACGCCCCAAGTGGCAAGGGTTTATTTTATGTTTTGTTTTGTTTATGCTGTTTTGATGCTTGCATGTTTATCCCGCAAGATGGAAAAATAAACCATATCATTTGTTTTCAGTCATCCTCAAGTGCCTTTTTGTACAGTTCAGCGTGTAGTGAACCCTTCCAGGGGGTCACACACACCCGCTACAGAGCTAATCCCTCACAATATTTATAAATGGTATTTTATTATTTACCTTTTGGTATTAAATAAAGGGGCCTTTAGTGGCCATTTAATCCAGAAGGTGTTGCGTGGTTTATATAGGGGGTTAAGAGGTTTTGGGGTTTGTTATTGGTTTAAGTAGCAAAGACACTAGTAGTACACCAGTCATGAATAATAGTTTTAAATTACTTTTTTTCCTTTAGAAATTACATTTTGTGCAGGGACAGTTCTAAACACGGGACACATGCAGTACTTTACAGGTATACTTTACACACCCCCAGGTACGAAATTTAAAGGGGTGTTCCAGCCCTTTTTAATGTTTATTAAAATTCAGCAGCTACAAAAAGTGTAGCCGCTGGCTTTTAATAAACAGACACTTACCTTGTCCATGGTTCCAGCGACACGCCGGCTGGGGCTCTGCTCCTCTCCCCCCCTCGCCGACCAGCGTCTTCATTACAACTGTGGGCACCCGGCCGTGACAGCCTTCGGCTTCACGACCGGGCACCCACTGCGCATGCGCGATCGGCACTTCGCATGTGCGGACGGCACTGCGCCGTCCCATTGGACAGGAGATCGCCTGGGATCTGTCAGTGTCCCAGGTGATCGCCTACAGGGAGGGGCTGAAGTTAGGTGATTAAGCTTAATCTAACCAGGAAGTCCCACTCCTCCTGAAGCCCCCACTCCCCCCCCAAAAAAATTACATGCCAAATGTGGCATGTAAGGGGGTGAGGAGTGGGATAAGCGGAAGTTCCATTTTTGGGTGGAACTCCACTTTAACCACTTGTCCACCGCTCGCCGTCAAATGACGGTGGGCAGGAGACTCCATTGTTCTGACAGGACTTCATATGACGTCCTGTCTTTTAAAGCCGCTAGGGGGCGCGCGTGCCGCCGGCGGCGCAAGCGTGCACCCGCCGCTTTGCGGGATCATGATCATGATGCGCGTGCCTGGCGGCAATGATCGCCGCCGGGCACCAGCGATTGCCCAGTAACTGGGCAGGGACGGGGAGCTCTGTGTGTAAACACAGATCTCCACGTCCTGTCAGGGAGAGAGGAGACCGATCTGTGTCCCTTGTACATAGGGACACAATCGGTCACCTCCCCCAGTCACCCCCTCCCCCTACAGTTAGAACACACACTAGGCTACACATTTAACCCCTTCCCCGCCCCCCCTAGTGGTTAACCCCTTCCCTGCCAGTCACATTTATACAGTTATCAGTGCATATTGATAGCACTGTTCACTGTATGAATGTGATTGGTCCCAAAAATGTCACAAAAGTGTCCGCTATAATGTCACAGTCCCAAGATCGCCGCCATTACTAGTAAAAAAAAATAATAATAAAAATGCCATAAAACTATCCCGTATTTTGTAAACGCTATAAATTTTGCGCAAACCAATCGATAAACGCTTATTGCATTTGTTTTTACCAAAAATAGGTAGAAGAATACGTATCGGCCTAAACTGAGGAAACATTTATTTTTTTTATATATTTTGGGGAATATTTATTACAGCAAAAAGTAAAAAATATTGAATTTTTTTCAAAATTGTCGCTCTATTTTTGTTTATAGCGCAAAAAATAAAAACCGCAGAGGTGATCAAATACCACCAAAAGAAAGCTCTATTTGTGGGAAAAAAAGGACGCCAAATTTTGTTTGGGGGCCACGGGGCACGATCGCGCAATTGTCAGTTAAAGCGACGCAGTACCCGAAGCTGAAATTTCGCTTGGGCAGGAAGGGGTAAAACCTTCTGGGGCTGAAGTGGTTAAAGAAATATTTCACTTTTATTGTTTCACGTTAAGCATTAATAAAATCACTGCTCCCAAAAAAACGCTTGTTTTTAAAACTTTTTTTGCAGTGATACATGTCCCCTGGGGCAGGAACCAGGCCCCCAAACACTTTTTATGACAATAACTTGCATATTAGACTTTAAAATTAGCACTTTTGACTTCTCCCATAGACCTTTAAAAGGTGTTCCCCTGCTTTTCGAATTTGCCATGAACACCCCAAATTGTTCGCTTGAAAAGTCAAGCTCATCCCTAATAAGGAGGCTTTACAAAAAAAAAAACATGTTCAGCATTATGTATAGCTTTCTGGTCTTTAGTAGCTCTTACTGCCTCAAAGTTAAATGTCCCTTTATTACTTCATCCTACTACTATAACATTGGAATTGTGTCCTTTAACCACTTCAGCCCAGGACCATATTGCTGCCCAATGACCAGAGCACTTTTTGTGATTCGGCACTGCGTCGATTTAACTGACAATTGTGCGGTCGTGCGACGTGGCTCCCAAACAAAATTGGTGTCCTTTTTTTTCCCACAAATACAGCTTTCTTTTGGTGGTATTTGATCATCTCTGTGGTTTTTATTTTTTGCGCTATAAACAAAAATAGAGCGACAGATTTGAAAAAAATGCAATATTTTTTACTTTTTGCTATAATAAATATCCCCCAAAAATATATATAAAAAAAAAAAAATTTCCTCAGTTTAGGTCGATACGTATTCTTCTACATATTTTTTCGTAAAAAAATATCATAATAAGCGTTTATTTCTTGGTTTGCGCAAAAGTTACAGCGTTTACAAAAAAGGGGGTAGTTTTATGGCATTTTTATTAATATTTTTTTTTACTAGTAATGTCGGCGATCAGCATTTTTTTTCAGTACTGCGACATTATGGCGGGCACTTCGGACACTTTTGACACATTTTTGGGACCATTGGCATTTTTTTTAGCGATCAATGCTATATAAATGCATTGTATTACTATAAAAATACCATTGGCAGTGAATGGGGTTAACACTAGGGGGCGGGGAAGGGGTTAAGTGTGTTCCTGGGTGTGTTGGGGGAGGGGGGGTGGCCTCACTAGGAAAATCACTGATCTTCCGTTCATACATTGTATAAACGGAAGATCAGCATATCCCCCGCTGACAGGACCTAGTGGCCGCTTTAATGCGGACATATAGCTACGGGCTCACCGATGCCACACTCTCTCCTCATTGGCTCACTGGCTGTGAACCAATGACTAGAGATCTGGTAGAGCTGCTGTTCTCATGCATGTAAAAAAAAGAGCCTTTAGAACCACTTTTAACTTAATATGTATTGCAAAGTAGCAGTAAAAGCAATAGTTGGAATTGAGTAGGCCGCTCTCAAAATTGCCACTCGCCTGTTCGCATTTGGTGAGTGGAAATAAGCAGAGGGCGAGTAAGGAGCCACATTGGAGGTGGGGAGGGGGTGGGCGCCACTGGCAGGTGGGGTGGAATGGGAGCCAATTCTCCTTCCAGACAATTTATCATAGGAGTCAGTCCAGAAGGCGGGAATTTGTTTAACAGTGGCTGGCGTTCCAGATCCAAGCTGTGTCACAGTGGGAGATACTCTCTCTGTTTGATCCAGATTGCTCTTCTCCCACTGGCACTGATAGGCTGTATTGTTGGGCGCTGATGAGGCTGCACTGATGGACACTGATAGGCTGCATTGATATGCACTGATGGGCACTGATGAGGCAGCATTGATGGATACTGATTACTGATAGGCTTCATTGATGGGCACTGATGAGGCTTCCCTGATGGGCCCTATAGGCTGCACTGATGGGCAATGATGCTGCTGCATTGATGGGCACTGATAAAGCTGTTAACATTTATTTTTGTAACTTAATTCTGCATAAAAAGTGTAATTTCATAAGATAATTTACAGGGGCCTGTTTAGGGGCGGAATTAGGGGCTGGACATGGTAGGGGTTAGGTGGGGAAACTGGTGGCGAGTAGCTCTTAGGCCGCGTACACACGATCGGTCAAAACCGATGAAAACAGACTGAAGGTCTGTTTCGTTGGTCCAAACCGATTGTGTGTGGGTCCCATCGGTCAGTTATACTTCAGTCAAAAAAAAGAGATTTTGCTTTAATATTTAACCGATGGACGCCTAACCGATAGGTCAAAACCGATCGTTAGTATGCAAAAGCATCGGTTAAAAAGCCGCGCATGCTCAGAATCAAGTCAACGCATGCTCGGAAGCATTGAACTTTGTTTTTTTCAGCACGTCGTTGTGTTTTACGTCACCACGTTCTGACACGATCGTTTTTTTAACCGATGGTGTGTAGGCACCTCAGACCATCAGTCAGCTTCATCGTTTAACCGACGAAAACGGTACTTCGGATGGACTGATTGTGTGTACGCAGCCTAAAAGTGGTTGTAAACCCTTCACAACCACTTTAACCGACAGGTAAGCCTAGATTAAGGCTTACCTGTAGGTGCTTAAAATATCTCCTAAACCTCCACTGTATAGGAGATATTTACAAAAATCACAGGTACTGATGTCTACGGCGCATGCGCCGTAGACAACGGCGCAGGCGCACTTTATCAACAGCTATCGTGCCATTCCTAGAGGACGTCGTGCCGCAACTGGCAGCTCCCGCGTGCATGCAACTCCGGCCAAACACATCGCTAGAACTGAAATACCCGGAAGTAACACCCGTGGAAGATGTTGGCTGCCCGAACAGTGAACAAGGACAGCTGCGGAGGCTTCGATCTGAGGTGAGCATTACATAATGAGTTAGTATGCTATGCATACTAGCTCATTATGACTTTGTCTTGCAGGTGGCGTTTTTTTTTTTTTACAAGTGGGGTTACTTCCTCTTTAAGGCCTGGCTAGTAGCTCAGGACTTGAAATTTTGAGCCCTGGAGTAGGTTGTACAGACAAGTGCTCAAACTAAAGCAATTGCAGCAGCTTATACAATAAGTATAGTCTTACACAAAACATTATCACCCACTTATACCACTTTCTGGACTATTTTACCACTATATTACTTTAACCAAATACTTTTAACATTGGCTAGTTATGCCCAATGGGACGCCAATGATACCTAGAGGATTCAGCAGATCGGCAATTGTTATTTGCTGTTAGTCCTTACTCATACTTATATGGGCATACAAACATTCAGAAATGTTTATAATTAAACTTTTACTCTGGCTAAATATGCTTGAGTCTACTCTTTTAATATTTTTACCAACACATGGCTAATATCTAGGTGGTCTTCACAGGTGCCGATTCCTCCTCCTTTCAGTGGATGTTTTTTGTGTGGCTCCTTGCAAGCCCCTTGGGGCGGACCTCTTCTCCCTTCGGTGGTGCTTTGGGGGGATGTGGGTGGCAATCCAGCCCCCTGGATTCATCATTAGTACCTCTGGTCACATGAATAGTTATTTCACCGTTGAGTGGTAAATATACCATCATGAATTATTTAAAAACACGTATTACGTTTTTCTAAACTTTTAAAATATGTAATGTAATGTATGTATATATTTTTTAGAACCAATTGTCCCCCTGAGGAGACCGAACAGAGGTCAAAACGCGTCGGGGCTCGCACACTCCATAGCCTATGCTATGTGACGATGTGCACAATTTGTTCCTATACTGCATTAGTTGTAATTGTACTGTACATATACTGTATCATTGGACCAGATCAATTCTACTATATTTTATTCATGCTACTGGATTATTCTTCCAATAAATAACTTTTTACACCATTATTTGATTTTGTTACATAGCTGTCTAAAGCCCCATTGGGAAAACTTTCCATTTTGAAGAGTAACCACTTGGCCATATAGATAAATTGGTAGGGTGGTAAATGATTAATGATTTACATCTTAAAGTGGTATTTAACACAAACATTTATTATATTGCAGCTTACCAGTTCTTAGATTTGATAGCGGCATTGGTTTTATTTTTTTAGGCTTTCTTTCTTCTATTTTTATCTGATGATCCAGCCAGCAAGTCCGTTTTTCAAAAGCAAAGGCCCTCCTCCTCCTTTCCTTGAGTGGCAGCTGGTGGGGCTCTCCTCTCCTGGAGTGGAGTCTGGCGGGCTTTCCTCCTCTTCTGCTGCAGCGGCAGGTGGCGGTGCTCTCGTCTCCTGGAGTGGCGGCTGTGGGACTCTCCTCCTCCTCTGCTAGAGTGGTGGCTGGTGGACCCCTCTTTTCTGCTGGAGAGGCGGCTGGCAGAGCTCTTCTCCTCCTCCCCTGAAGTGGGAAGCGGCAGCTCCCGTGTCCAGCTTCTTCCTCCGCCGTGCTTCCTCTTCTGCCAAAGCACTAGGCATCCAATAGGACTGCCTGACACTTCGGCCACTCGGGACACATTTTCCCTAAATCTGCCTCCTGATTGGCCGGGAGGAATGTTAGTGTGTGTGAAAATAGGGAAAAATAATTTGCTATCGTTACACAGCAGGGTGTGATCAGGACGCAGTACTCTGTGCCCTGAGCCCACACTATTTTGAAGCCTCTGACTCTAATCACATTCTTAAAAATACACCCCCCCCACCTATCCCCACCATAGTAATTCATGTGTCCGGTGTCCTGAAAGGGGCCGGGCACATGGATATGGAGGTGGCAGAGTTGTTGGGGGGCCGTGCCGTGAGCCCACAGTGCATGGGCCGCCAATGCAGAAGGTGTATTACTGGCCTGATCATCAGGTAAAAACAAAGGGGAAAAAAGATGCAGCCACCATATGTAATGATTGGTAAGCTTCAATATAATAAATGTTTTTGTTTTGGGTCTATTACCACTTTAATTATATGCAAGTGATTAATACTAACAGATTCTATTAAAAGGCAAGGAGTGGACTGAAAAGCAGGAAGAAAATAGAGCCAGATTAGTAAGTAAAAAAAACATACATTGCAATTCTTAGGCACACCTTTAAACCCTTGATTGCCCCTAGATGTCAACCCCTTTACAGCCAGCATCAATGTACAGTATTATCACTCAGTGCAGTGCCACTAGCAGTGTTAAGCCCTGTACACACGATCGGATATCTGATGAAATCTAATCCGATGGATTTTGTCGGATATCCGATGAAGCTGACTTATATCAGTCTTGCCTATACACCATCAGTCAAAAATCCGATCGTGCCAAAACGCGGTGACGTACAACACTAGGCCGAGCCGACTTGATTCTGAGCATGCGTGGATTTTTAACCGATGGAGTTCCATAGAGACGATTGGATTTTTCTATCGGTTTTTTATCCATAGGAAAAATTTAAAACATGTTCTATTTTTTTACATCCATGGAAATAAAACCGATGGGACCCACACACGATCGGTTTGTCCGATGAAAAGAGTCCATCGGTCTGTTTTCAGGGAACAAACCGAACGCGTGTACGCAGCTTTACTGACCCACCCAGCCAGTGTCTTCTAGTGCCAGATTGCTCGCCACCCTATCACAGTCCCACTATAAGTCGCTGATCACAGCCATTATAGTATTGGGTCTATAAGTACGTATATTCCAGTATGTATAGGCATGTTTGTAGGCACTATAACTACCACACAAACCAATTAAAGTGGAGTTTCCATCCCAAATTTTGTTTTCATTATTGTGCTTATTAGACCTAAAAACAAAAAAAATATATAATTTTTTTTACTCATCTGGAAATGCTTGTTGCTATGCGGTCCCACGTAATCTGCCTTTGGAATCACCTAGGATTCTGACATCATCTCCCTCTAAGTAAATGCTTGTGGGCTTCACAATGCCCACAAGCAAAAAGACAACGGTGTGGACATAATTGATAAAACTATTTTTTTGAATAACTATGCCGAGCGGTGGCAGATTGTAAAATAGTAAGTGACCGGATTTATATTATAAAAACGCATGATGAAAGGACATACATTTAAAAAATGCTAATTGTGGTTGAACCCCACTTTAATATACACCTATTGGGATTTTTATTTACCAAGCACATGCAGCAGAATACATTTTGGCTTAAATTTTTTTTTTTTTTTTTTTTATTGGTTATGATCTATAACAGAGAGTAGAAAATATTGTGTTTTTTTTTCAAAATGTACTGTCTTTTTTCAGAAAGCTCACTTTGTTTGAAAACAAACAATATAAATGTAATATACATACTGTATATTGTTGCATGACCGCTTGATTTCCAGTTAAAGTAGCATTTACAGTGCTGAAGGAGGTTAAATTGTTATTTTCTTGCTTGTTATAGTTAAAATCATGTTACATTGTATGCCCAATTGCCCATCAATATGTCTGACATATGTTGTCTGCCTGTTATTTATCACCAAAGTCTAATCTGATGGTTTGAATTGTTTAAAAATTAAAGATTAAAGCTGACCCCTCGTTTAATTGTTTTGTTCATTGTTCTATATTTATGCTCTTTTTTATTATATGAGTTTGGCCTGACCTGATTAATGCATTTTGCATTTTGCAGTTTGCTTGCTGTGTTATTATCAGCACTCATGAATTTTGCATTCTGAAACCTGAAGTTGTTCATTTGGGAAGTGTAGTAAGTTTCTCTCTTTCTCTTTCCTGCTCTTGCTCTCTCTTTTAGTTAGTAACTATGACCTTAAAACAAGTCTTTGGACACTTTCCATATCTTTTACTGATAGTTATATCTTTTAAACGTTATTTTACTATTGCCTTAAGGTGACAGGGTCTACATATGACCAGTTTATCTACACTGATTACACACAGCTACAGTTTGAATAAATAAATACTTTGGGCCAGATTCAGGTAGGAGAGCGGATCTTTTTGGTGGAGTAACGTTTCCTATTTACGTTACTCCGCCGAAACTTTAGGAGCAAGTACTGTTATTCACATAGCACTTGCTCCTAAAGTTGCGGCGGCGTAGCGAAAATGAGCCGGCGTGATTCAAATTGGGCGGGTAGGGGGCGTGTATTATGTAAACTATGCGCGATCCCGCGGCGAACATACTGCGCATGGGTCGACTGTCAGTGCGCATGCTCCAAATTCTGTCAGGGAACGTAAATGTCGTCAATCCCCATTCACGGACGTTTTACGCAAATGACGTGAAATGTTTTAAATTCGACGCGATGACGACGGTCATACTTAACATAGGATACTCCACCTAGGGGTCATGTTTTTCTTTGCGCCGCGTATCGCTTACGGAAACGTCAGAAAATTATTGCGTCGGGCGTCTCGCTGATTAACATATTCTCGGCGTTAATCAGCGGGAACGCCCCGAGCGCCATTTTTAAAATTGCAGTTCCAATACGACGGCGAAATACAATTGCGCCGCTCGTATAGGAACTCCAACCCGGCGTTTCATGTTTTCTGCTCACAGAAAACAGAAACGCCAGCTCAAAGTGAGAGTTAGGCTGGAGTATCACTGATACTCCAGCCTAACTCCACCTGAATCTGGCCCTTTGTTTACATGAAAATTATAATGTTTATACAGAAAAAATTGTAAGATTATGAATTACCAGTACAAAAATGTGTTTGCTTGTTCTTGCTGTCGTGCCTCTGCGTGCGCTGATTTGCACTGCGTGCGCCACTATGCACAGAACTTCGCCAGATGCACCCGTGATGGATATTGGCAACATTGTCAGTTCTTCTATGCCCATTTCCCTGACAGGCATTTTTTAGCCTGACATGTATACTTGGGTGGCACCCGACGTACTTGGCGGCAGTGCAGACCTGGAACCAGGAGACAGGCCAGGGGTCATACACAATAGATCAGGCAGAGGTGGATTCAGACAGCAGAACTGGAACAAGCCGGGGTCATACATGGTTAGACAGGTAGCGGAGTCGGTGAGACAAGATGGGGTCAAACATGATGGAGCAGACAGGAGCAGAGTCAGGCCACGTACACACGATCAGACCGGTCCAATGAAACTTGTCCGACGGACCGTTTTCATCGGACCACGCTGAAGTGGTCTGATGTGCGTACACACCATCAGACCAAAATCCCATCGGACCAGAACGCGGACACGTTAAACCATGTACGAAGTCACTATAAAGGGGAAGGCCAAAGCCTACGGCGCCACCCTTGGTTGCGCTTTTGCTAGTTACGTGTTCCCGCGTGTTAGCGAAGGTTTGGTTAGAGCTGATTAGCGCTTTTTGGTCTCCGCGCTTTACAGGTCATATTCTCGGGTTCAGTGTGTGCTTGTGGGTTTGTATTTGGCATTCAGTGCTGGCGTTCGGGTCATTTCTGCTTTGCAGTGGCGTCCTGTCCGCTCGTATCTGTTTGCCGTGCGTTCTTTGCAGGTATTGCTGGATTTGGGGGTGCTTTCTGTTTTAGTGCGTTTTGACTGACCAGCCGGCCGGTTTGAACCCAAGATGGAGCAGCAGCGTGACTTTACTCGAGTTCGTGCTGCATATGGGCTTGGTTCTGGATTTCCATATTTCATGGAGGAGGAGTTCCGGGGCCAAGAATTGGTTGCGCCAGTGTGACCGATTCTCTCATATGCCTCTGCTTAGGGAAATCCAGGAGAATAATTCTGATGACTACAGGAATTTTCTCCGTATGACGGACCCCGTTTTCCACCGTCTGCTGGATCTTCTGTCCCCCTATATCACGAGGCAGGACATTGTGATGCGCCAAGCCATCACAGCCGAGCAGAGGCTTATTGCCACGTTGTGGTACCTGGCGAATGGGAGGAGCCTGCAGGACCTCAAGATCTCGACAGGCATCTCTACCCAAGGCGCTTAGGATCATCATACCCGAGACGTGTTCTGCCATCATCCAAGTTATGCAGGAGGAGTATGTTAAGGTAAGTTTCCTCCTTTAACATCACAATCTATGTCTTGAATGTATGCTAATGTACTGTATTTCTTGGATTTTTCCCTAATTACCATGATTGTAATATGCTGTGTGTTGAATGTTCCCTTTTCTCCCCAAGCATGTTGGTAAGCTTTCCATGTTCTTTTTGTTGGCCTACATGCATCTTTTTACCTTCACCACTATAACCTGTCCAGCATGCTATCCTAGGGAAAAACACACCTAGCCTAGTATTTTTATAGTCAGTTTTTTGTCTGCTCCATTGTAGTTATGCCCCCCCCCCCCTAAAAAATGTTTATTGCCCCATCAGAGGGGTGAGGAGTCTGATAATAAGTGGGCCTATTTTTTTTGGCATGAAATACTCACTCCACAATAATAATATGAAATGTTAATACTGATGTTGCACAAGGATGGTATTTGTATTGTGATTGCAATGTTTATGTGCCAAAGTACTAATTTTTTATTTTTTGTTTGTCCCCACAGTTTCCCTCCACGCCACAGGAATGGCAGACTGGGGCTTTCCAATTTGCCTAGCGGTGGGACTTCCCTCGCCAGTGACCTTAATGAACTGGGGGAGGAGCAAAGAGGCCTGGCGAAGGATGTCATCAACAAGGTGATGTGGTGGGCGAGAAGGGACATGCTGACCAGGGACACTGACTTAAAGGGTCACTAAAGTCAGGGATTTAAAAAAATAAAAATAACAAACATGTGATACTTACCTCCACTGTGCAGTTCGTTTTGCACAGAGTGGCCCGGAAACCTGTCTTCTGGGGTCCCTCGGCGGCTGTCTGGGCTCCTCCTCGCAAAAGCTTTCCTTCTTCATGCGAGGGCGCTCGCATGGAGGAAAGCTTTTGCGAGCGCGCTCCCGTGATACAGCGGCGGCCATAGCCGCCGACTGTATCACTCGGCTCCGCCCCCCAGCGCGCCGCGTCATCCGCCCAGATTGACAGCAGCGCTAGCCAATGGCTGCGCTGCTATCAATCCGCCCAGCCTAGCCAATCAACGGCCAGGCTGGGAACCGAAGAGGACGACGTGGACGCGCCCGGGAGATTCGAACGGTCAGGTAAGTACAACGGGGGCTCGGGGGGGGGCGGTGCTGCTAGATGTTTTTTTACCTTCATGCATAGGATGCATGAAGGTAAAAAAACTTGTACCT
The DNA here is from genome assembly GCA_029574335.1 of Rana kukunoris. Lineage (NCBI taxonomy): Eukaryota > Metazoa > Chordata > Amphibia > Anura > Ranidae > Rana > Rana kukunoris. The sequence continues at coordinate 21,931 of JAJQKJ010000650.1, forward strand.
TTAGAACCCCTTTAAGTTACCCGGCCCGGCCTGCTCCTCATCTTCTAATTCCTCCTGCTGCCACATCATCCCCACCTGCAAGGGGCCGTAGAAGTTGTAGAAGTTCCGCTGCTGGAAGCCTGGAAGGAAGGCTGTAAGTTAAGACAAGAAAGTGCTTTTATGCTTCATTATTTTGCAAAAACTGACATGTGCTTGTTGTAGACCACAGCTGGGGGGTTTCATTTCTCTGCTCGCTTCTTATTTCTTGGGCTCTGAGGTTGTTAATTTTCTCCTTTTTCATTTGTGTGGTCTGGTGTCTGCAGTGTGTGTTGTGTTTTTTGAATCTGATCAAGTGTTGCCGTTCTTGATCTAATTTTTTGTTCTGCCCAAAAAATATTTTTTTTACGTAAAACCTATTGTGTTTTATACTGTGGTGAATAGGCATCAAACATTTCCAAAATACAATGTGTAATTTACAAAGGACACAAACTCCTTGGGGGGGGGGGGGGGGGGGGTGATCATTTGGTGTGATACTTGAAAAAATGTAAAAATATGTATATGTTGTATATAACTTGCATAAAAAAAAAATATAAAATCAACATAAAGTATAAAGTAAACAAAAAACAAAAAACAATTAAGATCAACATAAAGTAAAAAAAAAAATTCAAATATGTTGACATAACTTTTGAGATAACTTGCAAAAAAATAAAAAATAATGTACATGAATAGGTAAGTAAAACCCTAGACAGAGGCGTGACTGTGGACGTGGTATACTTGGATTTTGCAAAAGCATTTGATACAGTTCCCCACACACGGCTCATGTGTAAGATAAGGTCTACAGGATTGGATATATCGGTTTGTAAATGGATAGAAAACTGGCTGAAAGACAGGATTCAGAGAGTTGTGGTTAATGATTCTTACTCTGAATGGTCCAAGGTTATCAGCGGTGTACCCCAAGGTTCGGTGCTGGGTCCCTTACTTTTCAATATATTTATAAATGATATTGGGTCTGAGATCAAAAGTAACATTTCTGTTTTTGCAGATGACACCAAGCTATACAGTGGAATAACGTCCTTGCAGGAGGATGTCTCCATTTACAAGCCTCCTCAATGCTCTGTCTAAGTGGGCGACTAAGTGGCAGATGAGGTTTAATGTTGATAATGTAAAGTTATGCACTTAGGGGCTAAGAATATGCATGCATCATAATACTAGGGGAGTACAACTGGGGGGATCTGTAGTGGAGAAGGATCTGTGGGGTTTTAGTTGATCATAAGCTCAATAATGGCATGCAATGCCAAGCTGCGGTTTCAAAGCAAGCAAAGTCCTTTCTTGTATCAAGAGAGGTATGGACTCCAGAGAGAGAGATATCATTTTGCCCCTGTACAAATCATTAGTAAGACCTCATCTGGAATATGCAGTCCAGTTTTGGGGCACCAGTTCTCAAAAAGGACATCAAGTACGGAGAACTGAGAAAGTGCAGAGAAGAGCAGAGAACAACCAAACTGATAAGAGGCATGGAGGAGCTCAGCTATGAGGAAACATTAGAAGAACTGAATTTATTCACTCTTGAGAAGAGGAGAATAAGGGGGGATATGATCAACATGTACAAATATATAAGAGGTCCATATAGTGAACTTGGTGTTGAGTTATTCACTTTAAGGTCAACACTGAGGACAAGGGGGCACTCTTTACGTCTGGAGGAAAAGAGATTTCACCTCCAAATATGGAAAGGTTTCTTCACAGTAATGCCGCGTACACACGGTCGTTTTTTGCGATGAAAAAAAACGTCGTTTTTAAAAACGTCATTTAAATTGATCGTGTGTGGGCAAAACGTCGTTTTTTGTCTTAAAAAAAACAAGCAAAAAAAAATTCCAACATGCTTGAATTTTTTGTGTCGTTTTTCAAAACGTCGTTTTTTGTTTCACAAAAAGTCACCGTGTGTAGCAAAAACGTCGTTTAAAACGACGTTTTTAAACCCGCGCATGCCCAGAAACTAGTTATGAAGCGAGCTTCAATGGAAAAGAGTGGTGAACGTAACCTCGCTTTTTGTGAAAAAAACGATGGTGTGTATGCAACATCGTCTTTGAAAAGTGACGTTTCAAAAACGTTGTTTTTTACTTCACAGAAAACGTCGTTTTTTTCATCATCGTGTGTACGCGGCATAAGAGCTGTGAAAATGTGGAACAGACTCCCTCCAGAGGTGGTTCTGGCTGGCTCAGTAGATTGCTTTATGAGAGGCCTGGATTCTTTCCTAAATGCACGTAATATAACTGAGTACTAAGATTTATAGGTAAAGTTGATCCAGGGTAAATCAAATTTTTTTCCCCTCCGGTAGCAAATTGGATCATCACTCTGCTGTTTTTTTTGCCTACCTCTGGATAAACTGTGGGTATGGAGTTGGGTGTATGGGATGTACTGTGTTTTATTTTGTTTGTTTATTTTTTTTTATGTTTGAACTGGATGGACTTGTGTCTTTTTTCAACCTAGTTAACTATGTAACTATGTATACTTGTGGAGGACCAAAAAGAATTTGGGACATCTGGCTTGCAAACATTTAGAAAGAAAAAAATCACAAGCAAAAAAAGTAAAATTTCAGTATGGGACAACTCTGTCTAAATAGCATCAGCAATAGAACAGGTTTATTCTAGCAAGAGAACGAAGAAAAAAGAACGATGCAATAAACGAGACACTAGATATTTAAAATGTCGAATGTGCCTTATCACAAACAAACGTGAGTTTTACCTGAACGAGCGCTCCCGTCCCCTCATTTTGTCTGAGCATGCGCAGGTTTTTGGTCCGATGCTTTTGTGTACTAACCATCGAATCTGTCCGACGGACAGGTGTCCGTCGGACAGATTTTAAAGCAAGTTTTAAAACTTTGGTCCGACGGACAATTGTCCGATAGGCCGTACACACCATCAAACTGGTCCGATGAAACTGGTCAGAGTACAAGCCAGAGGCCAAACCTGGAGATCAGAATAAACATGTTAAGGCAGGCTGGGTTGGTAACAGAAGGTCCAAGAATCAGGATACACAGGAGCACAGGAAACATGGGGGAGCTGACGATAATGCAGCAATGTAATACTCACAGCAGTCATTAAAATGTTGACACCTCCAGACATCATAGTAATCCTCTCTTAGGAGAGCAGGATGCAATGAGGGGGGAGGGCGTTTAGGTTTCAAGGTTGTCAATACTGTCAACACTGTAATCAACAGCCAAAAGTTTCTTGAACATCTTATTGACAAATCTGACCTGTTTGGAATTAGGGGCATTGAGATTAACAATCGTATAGGTGCGGCTATTAAATTCCTCTACAAGAATGACATATCTACCAGCTGGGTCAGATATCACTTCTCCAAGTTTGAATGCCACTGAGTCCCTGATGATAGTGATGACCCCTCTGTGTTTCTTATTCGGGGCAGAAGCAAAAAACATATGGGGTAGTTCTTATGTTTGAAGCAGGGAGTGTTGGAGGACAGAAAATGAGACTCCTGCACACATAAAATGTCCACCTGTAGCCCCTGGGCCTCCTTCCACAATGCCGATCTTTTAACTGGGTGATTCAAACCGTGAACGTTAAAAGAGACTACGTTAATTACCATGATGGGGGGGGGGGGATGAAGAGATAGTACCTCAAGAAGAATATACCTTTGTAGTTCGAATGAAATCCAAGGCCTCGTTTCCAGAGGCAGAGCTCTTGTCACGGCCTGGTCAGTGGGGTAAAGTCCATCTCTTGACAAAGGAAAAAAAAAAGGAAAAAAAGAGAAGAAAAAACAAAGCCACGAGAAACAGTGACAGTCAAGTAACAAAACAGCTCGGTCAGAGCATATCTGAGTAATAAAAAGGGAGATTCAAGTTCGAATCTGAGAGCAGCAACACTGCTCATTTAACACGGAGGGGAAAACATCATAGTTAGTAGGTAGCTAGTAGCATAGCGTTGTTTAGTAGCCAAGGCACTCAGGAGGAGCACTTTTTGCCCTTCTTTTTGTGGGACACCAGTGACTGGCAGAAGGGACCTGCGTCTCTGCATTGTGAATTGGGAGAGATCCGCAAATAGCTGGATAGAAGAGTACTGAGCAGGTGGAGTTTTGTTCTTCCTGAAGGACATCATAAAGCGCTCCTTAATTTGAAAAAAGTGCACCCGCATCAAGACATCCCTAGGGATGCTGTCAGATAGATGCGATTGCTTAGGAAGGCGATGTATTCTATCTATGGCCAGATCTGCGTCATGCAGTTCAGGATCAAACGACTTCATGAGGTCTTGTGCATATTGTTGCAGTTGTTGAGGGAGGACAGACTCAGGCACACCTCGGATCTGAATGTTATTCCTCCTGGATCTGTCCTCCAGGTCTGAGACCTTTGCCTTTAGCCATGACAGTTCATCAGCTTGGTCATTATGGGCATCCACCAGTGAGGTGTAAGAGGAGGCAAACTCCCCCATTTTCTGCTCCACATGGTCCACCCTGCCTCCCAGTTCATGGACATCAGCCTTGAACCCCCTCATGCACTCCATCATGTAAGCATGGAGGGAGCTGCGAAGGGACACCAACATGTCCTTTAACATGGTGTCTGATAGAGGTTTGTCTGTGGTAGGGAAGGAGTTAATGGCCTCCGAAAGCTCTCTAGTATCGATCAGGGAGTTCTGAGTGATGACCACCTTCCCGCTGGAGCACTCGGGGGAACAGCCGTGGTTTGGATTTTACTGGGCTGCGCGCCAGCGGCGTGGAAGCCTCCGGGGACCTGTGATCCGCTCCCGGCTGTGAGTTAGGGCTCGTCAGAGCAGAGCTGGAGCCGCTAGAGAAGGACAGCGAGGCACTATCTACGCCATCTTGGACTAGGCCGCGAGGAGTCGGAGGAAGAAGTGTGAAAGCTTCTGTACCTGCGGCAAAGTTTTCCATTTGCGGGCCATCTCGGGATGCTAGGCGGTCTGGTGGAGCGATTCAGGTGGGTATGAGCAGCTGGTAGTGCCTCGGCTCATCGTTTTCCCTACACTTGCCACGAAGCTCACTGCTCACGTCCATGCAGGAGCTCAGCAGCCACGCCCCCACCTCAAAGCTGTTTTAACGACAGCTTATAGCACCTCATGTAATGAGCTCATATGCGGTCAGGGGAATCACTCTCGGATGATACCATGTGGAAAGAAAAGGGATGTATATAGTGTAACTCTGTTACCCCAAAGTAGACTCAGATGGTAAACACACTACTGCACTCACATGGAACAATGAATAGCGGAAAGTCACATGACTTGACATTAAGCATCGGGATTGGAGCACTAGACCCAGCACTCTGACCGCAGGCATTTGAGTCTGGCCGCTCGCAAGTGTCACCGATCATATAGCTGAAGTATATGTGAGTGTTTTTTACTGTTCTTTACCAATAAATGTGTACCATTTTTTTATGGGATTACGCAATGTGCTTCCTTTCTTTTTTTCCTTAACCATACTGCCAGCCTTCGAGTACGCTTTGCTATACACTGGGAGTAGGAGAGATCTAAGAGGAACATAAGGATTTTTGCGAACTCGGCGCTCGTGGAGACAAGCCTGCTATTCATTGTTCCATGTAAGTGCAGTAGTGTGTTTACCATCAGAGTCTACTTTGAGGTAACAGAGTTACACTATATACATCACTTTTCTTTCCACATAGTATCATCCAAGAGTGATTCCCCTGACCGCATATGAGCTCATCGCAGTATCCACTGTGTTACATGAGGTGCTATAAGCTGTCATTAAAACAGCTTTGAGGTAAGCTGCTTGGCATCACTGGAGGTGTGTGTACTTTTGGAGTTTTTTACCCCCCCCCAACACGTGTGCTGGTTTCCTGGATTCTCCACTCAGAGAATCTCTCTATATCTGCTGGGCATCTAGTCTAGCTGGTGTAAGAGTTAAATTAGATACTCAATGGTTTGGGTTTCACACCATCTGGCTGATTATATTATCGGATGTGTATCCCTTGAGAATTATCAGGTCCTTAGAGCTACAGCTGTGAGGTAAACTGCTAAGAAGTCACAAGAGGTGTCCTTTGCACACTGAATCTCCCCATTTCTCAACACTTGTTTTTTTTGGGACCACCACTCAGAGACTTTCCTATATATATTTATTTATTATATTATTATATATAATATATATTTTTGCACATATTCTATGCTGACTTTGCTTGGCTCTTACATTTATTTATTATATTATGTCTACGGGCCAAATTCATAAAGAGTTATGCCGGCGTATCAGTGATACGCCGGCATAACTCACACTTTGCACCGGCGTATCTGTTTTCTGTATTCAGAAAACAAGATATGCCAGTTTGCACTAAAGATCGGACAGGCGTAATTGTATTCCCGCTGATTTACGCCGAGAATATGTAAATCAGCGAGATACGCCAATTCCCGAACGTACGCCGGCCCGACGCAGTCAGTTTACGCCATTTCCGTAAGGGGTTTCCCGGCGTAAAGATAAAGCTGCCAAAATGATGATGGCGTTGGATGGCCACAGGCAGCAGATGGCCCCGCTCCCTCCTGCACATCTGTGGATGACACAAAACATTCACATGTTGGTGGACCCACACACTTGTCACATGTTCCCTTCCACCCCCTCACATGCTTCACACCACATAGTAGATACAACACACTTACCTGTCCTCAAGGCCTGCTCAACTGAGTCAAAGCCCTCCACTTGCTCCCTCTGAAGACACCGGGCAACCACTCTCTCCTCAGGAGTCAACCTATTCGCACTGCCTGATCCACCTCCAGTGCCCCTGGCATCCTTACTCAGCTCGCCCAGCTTTCCCCTGACCACACGCCACAGGTCGTTTATCTTTTTTAAAATGTCCTGTGGTGTCCTGACCTCATGAGCCAGGGCATTGATTTGTGCGGTGATCTTCATCAGGATCTCCTCCTTCTTGGCCTTACTTGTGGTGCCACTCTCTGCCCCATGGAGGCGAGCATCGTTCCTCTCCATGGCCGAGATTATAATCGCCCTCTCCTCTGGGGAGAAGTTCTTCTTCCTTTTATCCTTCCTAGGAGCAGGCATGGCACAAAGCAAGACACAGCACAAAAATACTTACACCACAAACTAAAAAACGGGTGTACTTTTGCGCTCGACAGGCACATGTCTGGGTGTATTTATGCTCTGGGCGTAGGCAGTGGGCCAGCTTATCTCGGGGGTTACGCCAGGCGTAGTTGTGAGCATGCGCATAGGGGTGCGAGACATGCGTCCACGTCACGGCGCATGCGCCGGTCGTTCGGGCCTTCATATGCATGTGGTCATGCTTCATTTAAATGGATCACGCCCACTTCCCTCCTACTTTGATTTACGCTGGCTTACGCCAACGAATTGACGTTACATCGGCGCATCGTTGGGCGAATTTGCTCTGAGAATACGGTGCTTGCCTCTCAAAGTTATGTCGGCGTAGCGCATCTGATATGGGCTACGCCTGCATAAAGATGCGCCTATGTACTAGAATACGGCCCTATGTTTTTTGAGATATTTGTTTCACTTATCGATCCAGGCAAAGATCTGAAAAATTTGGTAGTCTATATAGACACTTTTTTATGCCTATAGAGTGTATTATAGTCACATTATCTATCTCGTTTCCCCTCCCCCCTTGTCTCTGTTACACAGCGCAGACACCATCACCTTTTTTCATTTGATGTTTATCAGTGTTCTCCCCTCTCTGTAGGCTCATGTTACGCCCTTCCTCTACCTCAGAACCAACATCAGAATCTAGTAAGAAGCAAGTGGCTGATCTCAAATAATTCAGTTGACTCCTCCATGCATGATGCTGGGGCTATGGCAGGAGTAGCTGTGGACAAGGAGGCAGAATGAGCCAGTGGTCCCCAACCTTTTTGGCACCGGGGACCAGCTGCATGAAATAAAATTGTGCCAAGGCCCGGTAAGGGGGGGAGGGGGATGTACGCACATGCGGGGGTAAACGATTTTTCGTGGGCAATGTATTGGGGCAATAGCTGGTGTTCTGCTGTTGGCGCTTCAATCATCACGGCACCATGGTTAGTATGGTGTCAGAATGACTGAAGCACATTGTCATGGACCGTGAAATATTAAAGTGTTACTACGTGAAATCCATATTCATGTATTGCAGAAGATGAGACATTGTGTATAGTACATATTGCAAGAGATACTGGAAGTGGCTTAATTTGTTGTGACTAGGTCACTAGGACAATGACACTTCAATACTTGGCTCCAACTAGTGACATGCTAAGTGACCCGGCTTGTGAGAGACATTCATTGTCCAGTGTGTAGAGGTGTTAATTCAGTCGGCTCTTTGACCTTTCTAATGTGTGATAACACTGTTTTGAGCCTTTTTATTATCAGGAGTATTGGATTAGCATGTCATTATCTAAAAAAATGTGATCTCTCAGATGTAGTAATGACCTCCTCTCTATGCAGAGACAAGCCGGCTACATAACGTATTCTGTTCACTGATGTCATTGTCTACAGAAATGTCTCTGTATGGATACCCCAGTGTGTGAAAAAGGGGGGGGAGATTTCATTGTTCTTTGATTGATGAAAGCTGTAACCTATATATAACAAGCTGAGTGTTTCAATAAAGTTGAGTTCTGGTTGAGCACACATACAGCTTGTTTGGTGTGTGTTCTTCAAATGGATCGCGATCGGCACATAGCTGTAGGTCGGATCCCGGAACCTTGGATGACTGGACCATCAGATGTTGCAAGCTGCAATCTGATCCGATAGAAGTAGAGGAGTGTCGGGAGAGCAGGACCTGGGCGAGCAAGGGTCTCGTCACACACATTATTTCTTTTTTTAAACATTCCAAATTTATTGTAATAAACGTAAGCAGGACAGATTACATCAGATAGCAATACAGCTGCTCGCAGAGCAGTAATATGATGGAGAATATGATGGTATATTAAGCCATAAAACACGTAAAAAAAAAAGAAAAGGAAACAGGATAAAACAAAATAACTATGACCTATGCAAATTGGCCAAAAATTCCAAACATATCTTTGTTCGTCACATAACGAGGGTTACTTAGGAGCAAGAGTCACTATCTTTTGACCCTTCAAAACAGTAGGCCATGGCCCGTGTCCTTTTAGAAAGAAATGAGCAACCCATAGACGTAAAATCCCAGACGAGCATGTACATGGGTTGTCCATAGCAATCCACATCCGACAAGCAGCCATTGCTATAGCAGTAAACACAGCCATAAAGAGGTAAGAAAGAAAAAGAAGAGAAAGAAAGGGGAGGTAGGAAGAAGGCATGGTAACAGTCAGCGTAGCGTATCTTAGCCCAGACCAAGACGATTTCCCAGGAACCTCTCAGGCAAACGTCTGCGATACATCGTCTGGATATGCAGAAGAGTACCTGAAAGCGACCCAGGGTTGCCATGTCCTATGGAGTCTCTCAACTCGATCAGAAGCCTGCGCCAGGGTCTCCTCCATGGCATGCACGTCCGAGACCCTCCTGAGCCATTCCGCTATGGAAGGGACCCTTTGAGATTTCCAGTACAGTGGAATTAGGGATTTTGCTGCATTCAATAGGTGTCTCGTCAGAGAGTTTTTATATCTCTTCAGAGAGAAGTTTGTGACATGGAGTAAGCAGGTGGCCGCATTCAGAATAAGGCTTGTGTCAGTGATTTGTCTAATTAGCCGAATGACTTTTTCCCAGTATTGTGCGATGTGTGGACACTTCCACCAAATGTGGACCAGAGTACCCCTTTCGCTTCCACATCTCCAGCAGGAGTCCGAAATCTGTGGGTTCCAACCATGCATTTTGGCCGGGGTATTATACCAGTGAGTCATAATCTTGTATGCCGTTTCTTGCATAGCAGTACTTATCGAGCATTTATGTATCATAATACAAGCGTACCTCCATTGCTTGGGCGTGATCTCCGTATCCAGCTCCTTCGACCATCTCGCTCTGAGTCCATCGGCGACCCCGTGCTCAGCATTCTGTAGCCAGACATAGGCCTGGGAAGTAGGTTTCATACACCGTGTGCCCTCAAGACAGATCGACTCCAAGGCCGTAGGGGCTCTACGACAAGCATCCCTTCTAGGGGCCCCCCCCAAGTAGCTACGTAATTGGAAGTAAGCCCAGAGGGGCAGCTGCGAAATGCTCAGATCCTTCTTAAGTGTAGCCCATTCCTTCACTACCCCGTCTTTAAAACAATCCCCAGCTAGGAGAGGCCGTAGGGTGGCAGGTAACCTGAAATGTGGGTTGTTTAGACCTGGCACAAAGTCCGGGTTGTCCTTCAGAGGAGTCAAAGGACCCGGTTGGGAGGTGATTGTGGGCGTTTTGGCTAGTTTATGAAAGATCTCTAAAGTGCATCCCGTAATGGGATGTTATTTAAGACTGGACGGGCAACTGTCCCACGCGATCCACGGAGAGTACTTGAGTGGGAGCGGGCAGAGATCCGCTTCCAGCGTCACCCAGTCCTTCAGTGAGCCATGGCAGTGCCAGTCAATGATCCTAGTCAGGTGGGTCGCCCAGTAGTACAACGCAAAGTCAGGTAGACCCATCCCCCCACGGTCTTTGGGCTTCAATAACAAGGAGTATTTAATTCTAGACTTTTGCGAGTTCCAAAGGAACTTCAAAATGAGAGATTTCAGGGAGTTGAAAAAGACCCGAGGAATTTTAAGCGGCAGGGTATGAAAGAGATAGAGCAGACGGGGGAGAATAACCATCTTGATGATGGCCGCGCGCCCGAACCAGGAGAAGCGACCCGATCGCCACCTGTACAAGTCCGCCTCGACGCTTTTGAGAAATTGGGGGAAGTTTTGTTCATATGCGTCTCCCGGGTTGGGCGTAAGCCATATTCCCAGGTATTTCAGAGCTCTAAATTCCCACCGAAACATTCAGGGCTTCCGATTTGGAGTAATTAATCTTGAGATTAGATATATACCCATAAATGGCGAACTCATGCAACAAGACTGGCAGGGACGTCACGGGATTGGTGAGGAAGAAAAGGAGGTCATCTGCATAGGCAGCGACTTCGTATTCCTTATTCGAAATCTTGAAGCCCCGAATGTCTGCGTTATTCCTGACTATCCTAATGAAAGGTTCTAGGGAGTGTATGAATAGGAGGGGGGATAATGGGCACCCCTGCCTAGTGCCATTTGCAATAGAGACTTTGTCAGATAGTGAGCCATTAATCTTCAGTTTAGCCGTAGGACATTGGTACAGCGCCAAAATCCTAGCTAACATATGAGGGCCCAGGCCCACTTTCGCGCACACGGCCAGCATATAGTCCCACGCAACGCGATCGAAGGCCTTCTCCGCGTCCGTAGACAGGAGAAGGCCCTCGATGTTCCCGGTACGCGCCACCTGCGTAAGTAGTAAGGCTTTTATAACGTTGTCCCGCGCTTCGTGCCCCGGCATAAAGCCCACCTGATCCGGGCCAACCAGGTCCGCCAGAATGGGGCTCAGCCTGGTCGCCAAGACCTTTGCGTGTATCTTCGCGTCAAGATTTAGAAGCGATATAGGGCGGTAGCTGGAGCACTCAGCAGGGTCTTTCCCTTCCTTGTGCAACACTGTGATGTGTGCAGAGAGAAAATCGGGCGTGACTGTTCTAGGGTCAGATAGAGAATCCAGAGCGGCCCTGAGAGGGTTCACCAAAATCTGTGCGAAGGTTTTGTAGTAGATAGAGGTGAAGCCATCAGGACCTGGACTCTTCCCTAGTTTCAGTTGCGCAATAGCAGTGGCTATCTCAATGGACGTGATCGGGCTCTCCAGAAGAGCAATGTTCGACTCTGAAATAGTGGGTAGGCCACTTTTAATTAGGTAGTCCCGGATTATCTGGGACCTATCTCCCTCCATACCCTCCATTCTATGTTGAGACGGCAAGTTATACAACTTCGTATAAAAATCATGGAAGTGTCCCGCAATCGCTTCGGTAGTGACATCCAGAGTGCCATCAGGCCGCCGGATTCCATGGATAAAGTTTTTATTTGTTTGCTCCCTCAGGGCCCTGGCTAGAAGCTTCCCTGATTTATTGCCGGACTCATAATAGATCCGCCTCTTGAAAAAAAGGAACCGCCTCGACCTTTCATCAAAAAGCTGTTGCAAGGCTTTCCTTTTTTCCAATAGTTCAGCAGCCGTCTGAACAGACAAAGACTGTTTATGGAGAGTCTCAAGAAACTTTATCCGCTCTGTCAGATTTCTAATGGTTTTGTCTCTATCCCTTTTGCGGCGGGCCCCCATCCTCATTAGATTAGCACGTATTGTGCATTTATGCATCTCCCACACCATCAGTGGGTCGACATCCGCCGTCGTGTTGTGTCTAAAAAGTCTTCTAGGGACGCAGTCAGTTCTGTCAGAAGATCAGGGTTAGTCAAGAGGGAAGCATTTAGTCTCCATGCTGGAGGGCTGGGCAGGGGTGCAATGTCACCTAGGGAGAGCGATACTGGAGCGTGATCCGAAAAGGACTGTATGCCAATGTGCGCCCCCGTGACTTGTCAGATCCCTCTGGGAGATAAAAAGGTAGTCAATGCGCAAATGCCGATCGTGTAGAGGAGAAAAGAAAGTAAAGTCTCGCCCATCTGGGTTTTGAAACCTCCACACATCAATTAGCTGCAGAGATTGGAGTAAGGTTTTAATGCGCCTGAGAATCCCATACGTAATGCAAGTCTTCCCATTCGATGTATCAGACAACGGATTGAGAGGAACATTGAAGTCTCCTCCCAGGATCAAACAGCCAGAAGTGAAGCCCAATAGCTCCTGGACCATCCGCTGACAGAAAGACACATGCGCTTTGTTGGGAAAATAGGCATTAGCCAGGGTCACAGGCACATTGTTGTACAGACCCTTCAAGAACACATATCTACCCCCTGGATCAATAAGCCTTTCCTAAAGAATGAAGGGAGCATTTTTGTTTATTAGAATGGACACTCCCCTGGCCTTGGAATCATCACTAGTGGCATGGTGCGCCTCCGTGTAACAGGAGTCTGTCAATCGGGGGACACTATGTGTTTTAAGATTAGTTTCTTGTAGGAACACAAACTGAGGCCTACCTTTCCTGAGCTCCCTCAGCAGAGTGGAGCGCTTCTTAGGAATGTTTAGTCCCTTCACATTGTGGGACACGACAAACGGGCTTCGCCCAAGATCCGTGTATGCCATATTCAGAGCCCAGAGCGAGATGGATCGGAGTACACCTGCAGTAAAGAGTCACAAAACACGGGCACTGTTATAAAAGTTCAGATACAGATGTAAATAAAACTCGACTGTACCAAGTAAGAAGGGGAGGCTGTAGAACCAGCCAAGGTGGGAGCAAGGAAGAGAGAAAAGAAGAGAGATAAGATGTAGAATAGAGCTATACACAGAGAATAGCAGATTTCCCTTCCCGGGTGGAGAGTCCCTCCCCGGGGCGGAGTTTGTCAGTGCGTCCACAGCCACTCAATGAGTGCGGAGGCACTGGGTGGGGGGGTAGAGGGAGGCAGTCGACGAGACGATAGACTGTCAACCTTACTGGCAAATTCTGAAATAAACACAGTAAACTTTATATAATGAATGTATTAACATCAGAGAATACACGCAGCCTGCAAATTAAGGCTAACGTAGCAGCGTCATCCACTATACGTGGCTGACGTAATTTCCCCGACCCCAAGAAAAAGGGGGCCAAACAAAAGTTAAAAAGTAAAAGAACAAGAAAAAATTGGTGTGCAGCTTAGACAGCACAGTGAACCCCAAAAGAGCCACCACATCCCCCATCCCCAACAACAAGTGCAATTCTATACCTTTTGCCAGAACTTTCTTACCCCTTCCTTTCCCCCTCCACCCCCCCTCCCCCCTCCCATCTGGCCCGCCCCTGGGCCCTGCACTTAGCAAACAGTCAAACACTGGCGAATATGTGTCCCCTCCGGTAGATTGATTCACTTCAAACGACACCTGCTAGGAACTCCTGCCAAACTTGGGTCAGGTGAGCAATCTTCTGCGCGGCAGGGAGCGACCTCTCTCGGAGCGATGGTAGAGCTGGGCAACTTCGCCAAGGCAGGTAGGGAAAACAGAGCTAAATGGTAACTCCACAAACAAGGGAGGCGATGCCCGTCAGACCGTGTGACCAGGACCGACAATAGCTCTAGGTCAATGATTATGAGACTATAGTGAGAATTGTAGATGTGGCCATAGGAGAGTCTATGTGGACAACAAGTCGTCAACAGGCAGTCATTGGGCAAAAAGGGAGGAAGAAGGGAATAAAAAAAAAAGGGGAGGGACAAGGAGAAAATGTTAAGAACCAGGCATGTGCTGAATAGCTGGACATGGGGTGGTGTGGTAGGTCAAAATCCGGCAGTGGGTCACTTTGTTCAATCATCTGCGCGGTCTCTGCGATCTTCCCTGGAAGTGCGCGGGGTGCCTGCCTTGGAGCCATCCAGGCGGTGGGGTTTCTGTCTCTTGTAGGGCCTTTTTTCCGGAGTGGAGAATGGGGATCCAAGGGGGGAGCCTCCCGGCCGTGGACCCTGGAACTCAGCATACCAATCAGGGAGCGGGACATAGTCCAATTCCAATGCTGCACAAAAGTCTTGTAACCCATCTGGATCCCGCAGTGAATATTGGTGGCCACCAGATGTCACTGACAAGCCAAAAGGAAACTTACAGGTATATCTCAGCTCACGTTCTCTCAGCTTGTCCAGCAGGGGGCGCAAGGCTCTCCGGTTCTTTAATGTAATTTGAGAGAGATCCTAGAACAACATAATGGTGGCCCCATTGAATATAATGTGATCATTCCCCTTCGCCTTTCTCATTATGTCCTCTTTAAGTGAAAAGCTCTGCAGGCAGCAGATGATGTCCCGAGGGGGAGCGGAGTCAGGGCCTTTTGGTCTTAGGGCTCTATGTGCTCTGACAAAATCAATCACGACATCCTCCTGCCTATCAAGCAGGCTATTAAACACACGCTGCAGAGCAGGCATGATCTGAGCAGGCTCCACAGACTCAGGGATTCCCCTAACACGAATGTTCTTTCTCCTGCCCCTGTTGTCCAGGTCCTCTAAATGTCTATTTATTTCAATAAAATGGTAGTTATGGGACGAGGAGACTTTTTCTAGGTGATAGATGGCTCTGTCCCTTTGTTTCCCGGCGAATTCAGCTCCCGCCATGCGCTCATTAGGGGCCAGGAGATTAGACTAAATGTCCGTGATCGCAGCGGAGAACGCAGACTTAATGTCTGCAGCTATCACTGACATGTGAGTCAGTGATAGCTGCCATCCCCTGAGTGAGGGGATGGTTGGAGCGGGTCACCTCCCTACCTGAGTCCTCCGATATGGATTGGGAGTCCTCGCTGTAATCCTCCTCGTGGTGGTGCTCTGGCGCCATCTTGGCTTTCCCCATTGTGCTGCGGGCCCCACCTGAAGGCTTAAACAGGTCTGTGATGATCCTAGCCGACGTGGC
The DNA here is from genome assembly GCA_029574335.1 of Rana kukunoris. Lineage (NCBI taxonomy): Eukaryota > Metazoa > Chordata > Amphibia > Anura > Ranidae > Rana > Rana kukunoris. The sequence continues at coordinate 37,261 of JAJQKJ010000650.1, forward strand.
GGACGCTCCTCTCTTCGAGCGGGAGTGCGGTGTGCTGTAGGTACGCTTGCCCGGCATCTGAAAGCTGTGGGTCGGGGAAAATAGCCATTGCAGGCCGTGTGTTACGGAGCTCTCTCACTGAGCGACCATGTCTGCCGCTGCTCCAAGCCACGCCCCCTTTTCACACACATTATTTCTTATATTACATTGTAATATAAAATAAATAGTTCAACTACTCACCATAATGCCGAATCAGTGGGAGCCATGAGCGTGTCACTTGCCATGTCGCCTGCCATCAGATGCAGCTTGTCACTTTACACGTCTCTTGCCACCAGATGCAGCTTGTCACTTTACATGTCACCTGCCACCAGATGAGGAATGCCACTTGCCACGTCCACTGCCTGCCACCAGATGAGGAATGCCACTTGCCACGTCACCTGCCAGTGCCACCAGATCAGGAATGCCACATCACCTGCCTGTGCCACCAGATCAGGAATGCCACTTGCCACGTCACCTGCCAGTGCCACCAGATGAGGAATGAAACGTCACCTGTCAGTGCCACCAGATGAGGAATGCCACGTCACCTGCCTGTGCCACCAGATGAGGAATGCCACGTCACTTGCCTGTTTTACCAGATGAGGAATGCTACTTGTCACGTCACCTGCCAAGGCCACCAGATGAGGAATGCCACTTGCCACATCACCTGCCAGTGCCACCAGATGTGGATTGTCACTGCATTGGTGGCACTGGTTCAGTGGTCGTTAAATGAGGGCAGGAGAGCAGAGATGCAGGGTGGGCGGTCAGAGATGTAACCTCTCTGCTCCTCACCTCACCTCAGACATTCCCCACACCGAAGGCGGAAAAACAGTGATGCTAGGTGGGGACGGAGAGAGATGTCATCTCTGCTTGCCAGCACGCTTCTTTTATTCGCCCGCCTGTCTGATCCACCGGGCTCTCACCTGCCTGCCTTACAATGTCATGCTGCCCGCTGCGGCGTGGCTGCAAAGACACTACGGCCCAGGGGTTGACGACCCCTGGAATAAGCTACTCTGGCAGCTGTAGTGAACTGTGCACTAGTGTCAGCTTGGGTCATAGAGAATGAGGAGGATGAGGATGGTTTCGAAAGCCAGTCCACCACCTCCTCCGCATGCTGTGGCTGGATAGCACAGGCAACATCACTTAACAGAGACAAATGTGCCCAGCCTGAGGTAGGACCACGTCCACCTTCGCCTGTGGACACAGACGCTGCTGGCCCCTCATATTGGCATGGGAATGTCTGCCTCACCTTGTTGGCCTTCCAGACACGATGGGGGGCTTATTACCCAAATTAAATACAGTCTGAGAAATGTGGGATTGGCTGCACTTTAGTGAAAGAAAAGTGGTGTATGGTGCCTCTAAATTGAGGACTGGGGCTGACAGAAATATAAAAACTATAAAAAAAATAAAAAAGGGGGAACACCAGCGTCGCAATCAGAAAAACTGCAGCTGACAATAAAAAAAAAAGGGGACAGGCAAGGGACAAAAAAAAAGACAAAAAATAAACCCAAACGAAATGTTATGTAATGCTGTGTTAAACACTGCACTCGACTAAAACACTATACAGACACTACACTATAACTACACACGTGTCCCCCCACAAATGCAGCCATGTCCCCCACATATGCAGCCATGTCCCCCCATAAATGCAGCCATGTCCCCCACAGATATGCAGCCATGTCCCCCACAGATATGCAGCCATGTCCCCCACAGATATGCAGCCATGTCCCCTATATATATGCAGCCATGTCCCCAAACATATGCAGCCATGTCCCCCCACATATATGCAGCCATGTCCCCCCACATATATGCAGCCATGTCCCCCCACATATATGCAGCCATGTCCCCCCACATATTGCAGCCATGTCCCCCATATATGCAGCCATGTCCCCCCACATATATCCAGTCATGTCCCCAAACATATGCAGGCAAGTCCCCCGTACCTAAATGATGATGCCGCCACCGCCGCGTTAAACACCCTGTGGTGAACATTACAGGCAGCTTTCGTTTGAATAGCTGTTTTCCCTGCCGCGCCGTGTAAAGGACACTCCCCCTTGCTCGGGATAGGACAGATCCGTCCAATCCCGAGCAAGGGGGAGTGTCTATACACGGCGCAGCGGGGAAAACAGCTATTCATACTAAAGGTGCCTGTAATGTTCGCTGCACGGTGATTAACGCGGCAGCGGCGGCTTTGCGATATACGTCGGCGGCGACGGCGGCAACGGCGGGGGGCAAGTATTCTATTTGGGCATCAGGGGCATTTGCGGGAGTACAAATACTCCCGCAAATACTCGGTATCGGGACAACCCTAGTAGAAAGTCATCATCACTTTGTCCAATCAGGGCTCTGACAGTTCTCATCTAATTAGGGCCCTAGCGTGCACAGTGAAGCACATCCCGCCGAGTGCCCAGCAAATTCGTTTCTTTTTCGCCGAAAAGGCGAACGGCAATGTTCAGGCCAAACGTTTGCTCGGCTCGAACCGTTTGCCCAACACTACTATACATACATACATAAACTCATACACGGTGCACTGTCGTGAGTTAAAAAAGATCCACACATCACCCAGCTGCCTGACCTCCATTCATCCATCTTGAGACAATGAACAGTCATTTGTTTTGTTGCATTTTTATGCCTGGGGCCTGCCATTTGCTGAGGAAAGTCTCATAAATCTCATCTCTCACACGCACCGCAGAGGAGGAATCCAGGATATTAGTCTACCAGTAACCATGTGCTGCTAAAGTACTGGGCCATCAGGGGAAGGTGTGGCACCACCTCTGGCTCAGTGCCAGCATTTAAGTGACTTTGAGCAAGCTGAAGAGTTATTCAGAGTGACTTCTCATAGTGACAGTGAAATATACAGAAAACTAACGGTTCAGCAGTAAAGGATTTACACAGGAGAAGTAATACTCTGCAGGAGTCAGTGCAGAAAAGGAAGAGCAAAAACCGAATGGGGATTGGCAGAACCCCCCCTCACATAAGCTACCTGCCACTCCAGCACAAGACCAAGCCTCTTTTCCAGAACATGCTGACTGGAAGCAGGGGAGGCGTCTCTGAGCCTGAGCACAAGTGGTCACACCCACAGCTACTCTAAACATACCCAGTCCCAAATCAAAACAAGCAGGCCTAGCATAGAGCACAGGCCTGCCTAAATTTACCTGCATTGATACCTTAACGAAAGTTAGTGTGTGCTACACACACTCACATACATAAACACTCACAAACATACATACATACATAAACTCATACAAACATACATACATACTCCCATACATACATACAAACTTACACACATACATACTCACAAACATAGCCTTTTGAAAAAACATAGCTTACTGTACCTGGCTGAGCACTGCCTGTGTACTCAGTACTGCAAGGAAGAGAGGTGGGGCAGGTCAGGACTCAGGAATCAGCTTTCCCAGTGCATAGCTCTACCCTATACTGAGCCAGGAGTCAGGAGGCAGAGCTGGGAGAGAGTCGCTCTAAAAAGTTTCCTCACAGTGCGCGCCTGCAAATTACATGATCGGTTGCCAGGACGCCGGCGAACCTGGCAACTAGTGTCTGTAGAGAAGAGAGAGAAGGGGAAGGAGAATTTTTCAAGGGGGAGACAGAAGCTAACACATCCTGCTGGCAGAAATCCTTACTGGCTGCATTGAGGATAGTCTCACTGAGTGGAGCCCAGTGTCGGAACTCACTTGTTCTGGCACTGGGCTGTGAGAATTTAGCCCTGATCGCGGGACCGTGGGATTTACTTTAAATCACGGTAAATTCCCGCAGAATCCAGGGCGGTTGGGAGGTATGGTGTAGCACTACCCCCGAAGAGCTGCTGGTTTATATTTAGGACTGCACTATGCCTGTCAACCTCCCTGAATTTGGCTTGATCCCCCCATGGCATAAATGGACAATAATGTGATTGTGGACCCCGAATGGTTACAGGGGTCCACAATTAAACCACACAACAATGAATGTAGTCAAATATTGTTACCTTGGTGTTGTTCACCTGCCACACAACTGTTAGGCCTCGTACACATGATCAAATCTGTCTGCTGGAAACGGTCTGCTAGACCGTCCCAGCAGACAGATTCGATCGTGTGTACGGGCGAGCAGATGGATTTTTCCAGCCGACAGATTTGAAAGCATGCTTACCAATCTGTCGGCTGGGAACCCGTCCACCCGACATGTCTGCTGGTTAGTACGCTAACCAGCAGACATGTCTTCTCGCACACGCGCCAAATGATTTCGACACATGCGCGGAAGTGTTTTACTTCCTGGTGCGGTGACGTGGCGGCGTCAACGTCACCGCCACGTCACCGACACGTCAGCGCACCGTCTGCTGGCGGGGATTTTGGTTTGCTCGTGTGTACACGCGAGAAAACCAAAATCAAAACAGACAGATCTGTTCAAATCGGTCGGTCTGACCGATTTGAACAGATACATTGCCTCGTGTGTACGAGGCCTTACAGACAAGTCCCACACAAGATATGGCTTAACCGGTGATAAGGTGTTTACTTGGCAAAAGAAGAATAGAACAATGGTTTTGCAAAAAAACATTAATTACATACAGGTCTCTGCAATTGTCAATGGAATACAGCTGGTTCAGAATATCCCTGCAATCAGACCCAAATGACTTGATCCAAGTGAGAGTATGGTGGAGGAATCTCTCAATGCAATGACGTCAGCATTGGGACACCTCTCCACCAGGTCTCGCATAAAACAGCAACAATCACAATGCGATACAATGTAACAGCACTGGTGAAGGGAGTGAACCACAACTGCAGTTAGCAAGGACTTCAATGATATTCTTTATGTGACAACTCAGTATTGGCCCCAGGCGTCACTCCTAGAAACAGGAGTTTGGGGGGGGGGGGGTCTCTACATCATGTTACTGTCACATAAAGAAAGGCGTTAATCTACCAAGGATGGAAGCATTACAACATGCGACCAGAGCTTAGCGCTTAAAATATAATTGCTTCAAGGACTAGATTCCAATACACCTCTATATGCAAGTGATTATCAGTAAGGGACCCCAGGTGTCGCTCCTAGTAACAGGAGTTTGGGGGTTCTCTACATCATATCAACTTCAGCATATATGGATGTATTAGGTTACTAAGGGAGATGATATGAGATAGCATCAACCCTTAGCCAAGAAAAGTTAGAGCGAACACGTTCAAACAATTAGGACGAGGCCTATAAGAGAGTTGTATTTCTTTATTACTATTACTATTTCTGTATTACTTGTATTTCACACATACTATACTTAAGGTAATAGTACCTGCGTATACGAAATAATAAATGTCCATGCCTCGCTGGACAGGGCGGTCAGTGGTATGGTGCATATTACTTCTGACTCATGGTCCAGCAGGCATGGACAGGGACGTTAACTATCTTTTATGGCACATTGGGTGACTCTGCTGGCAGCTGGGAAGGATGCAGGACAAGATAACGACACCCCAAACATACCTCCAAAATAACCACTGTGCCTTGCTAAAGAAGCAGAGAGTAAAGGTGATTGACTGGCCAAGCATGTCTCCAGACCTAAACCCTATTGAACATCTGTGGGGCATCCTCAAACGGAAGGCGGAGAAGTGCAAGGTCTTTAGCATCCACCAGCGCCGTGATGTCATCATGGAAGAGTGGAAGGTGAACTTCATACCCAAGAGGGTTAGGGCAGTGCTCGAAAATTATAGTGGCCATACACAATATTGACACTTTGGGCCCAATTTCGACATTTTCACTTAGGGGTGTACTCACTTTTGTTGTCAGTAGTTTAGATATTAATGGCTATGTGTTGAGTTATTTTGAGGGAGCAGCAAATTTTCACTGTTATTCAAGCTGTACAGTCACTACTGTACATTGTAGCAATGTGTAATTTTTTCAGTGTTGTGACATTATAAGATATAATAAAATATTTACAAAAATGTACTCACTTTTGTGAGATACTGCATATATATTTGTTGTAGTTATACAGAATATATACAAGCATACAGTATAATGGGATGTCTTGTAAGAGCCTTAAGGTGTGATGTTTACTCACTGACGTAATGAGAACAGAAGTCAAGCCATGCACATCCTGATCTTCTACCTTACAAATCCTGTTGCACCCCTGTGAATCACCTCCCAGGAACTACTAGAGACAGCCATCATTAGTACACATATATCTCAATGCAAAACGTGCAGAACCAGAGCAAGATCATATTAATTACACAAGCTACCTTAGTGGATACTTTAACACAGTCTTCAGTTATCTTCACACATAGGGTGTCATCAGTAAGTTCCCCAAGGCTTTTTCGCTCAATGTTGACTAAAAGTGTGCACTTTATACATCAGGCAGTCCAATTTTCAGATTGTATTAGCATTGCACACAGAGCATTAGTAAGCCTTAGCAGTGAAAAGAAATATCAGTATATAAGTAGTATAGCATGAGCATTCATTTGTACACCAGCAAGATGTACTCAGCCAGTAGTAGCAAACTATAATAAAGACCGTGAGAGTATGTAGTATAAGACAGGAGCAACAGCGCTAACGGGAAGCAGGTAAAGCATAGATAGAAAAAGGAAAGTGTGTGTGTGAGTTTCTCTCACAAGGGTGCAGTACATCAGTACACCAACACTAGTTGATTTTAAATTTAAATAAGGGGGCTCAGAACAGTAATGGAGGGGACTGAGGACAGTAATGGAGAGGACCGAGAACAGTAATGGAGGGGGCCGAGGACAGTAATGGAGGGGGCCGAGGACAGTAATGGAGGGGGCCGAGGACAGTAATGGAGGGGACTGAGGACAGTAATGGAGGGGACTGAGGACAGTAATGGAGGGGGCCGAGGACAGTAATGGAGGCGGCCGAGGACAGTAATGGAGGGGACTAAGGACAGTAATGGGGGGGCCGAGGACAGTAATGGAGGGGGCCGAGGACAGTAATGGAGGGGCCAAAGACATTAATGGAGGGGCCGAAGACAGTAATGGAGGGGGCTCAGGACAGTAATGGAGGGGGGTCAGGACAGTGATAAGGGGCTCAGGATAATAATGGAGGGCTCAGGGCAGTAATGGAGGGGGCTGAGGACAGTAATGGGACAGATCGAGGACAGTAATGGGACAGACCGAGGACAGTAATGGGACAGACCGAGGACAGTCATAGTGGGCCAATGAGGAGGGAAAGTCCTGGGCTGTTGAGACTCTCCTGAGGGCTGAGGGGGGCTGCTGCACACAGAAGATTTTTTTTATCATAATGCATTGAATGTATTAAGATAAAAAAACCTTCTGACTTTAATGGTGTTATTGACTACAGTAATGAGGGACTGAAGACAGTAATGGGGGACTCAAGACAGTTATGGGGAGGCTCTGGACAGTAATGAGGGGGCTGAGGACATTAACTTGACACAAACGTCTATTTTTCTTTAAAAATAACATTTATGTTATGCTGCGTACATACGACCGTTTTTAATGCCAAGAGAGTCCCGGAGCTGAGGGGGAACCAGTAAGAGGAGGGACGGCATGACAGGGGGGGACCGCTGGGGAACCTGGTGTAGTCAGGGGGTGGCCGCTTTAAGGCAGGGGAGGAAAAGAGAGGTGCCGCTTTAAGGGGAGGGGAGGTTAGCCTGGAAAAGGAGGGGCTGGCCACTATACTCGGCAGGAAGTTCCATTCGATTGGCGACTGATTATTCAAATTTCACTTCTCATAACCTGCTTCTGAGCATGCACGTTTTTTCCCCGTCCTTAAAGCCTACACAAACGTAGAGAAAAAAATAAAGCATGTTCTAAATTTTTAATGGTCATTTTTAAATGACCAATTTAAAAAATGTGTACGCGGCATTATACTTACCTGCCCTGTGCAGTGGTTTTGCACAGATCAGCCCGGATCCTCCTCTTTCGGGACCCTCACATCAGCGCTCCTGGCCCCTCCCTTCTGCCAAGTGCCCCCATAGCAAGCAGCTTGCTATGGGGGCATCCGAGCTGAGATCCTGCTCTGCGTGTCAATTCAGACACGGAGCTGCGGTTTGGCTCCCACATCTCCTCATTGACTCACTGATTGACAGTAGCGGGAGCCAATGGTGCCCCACTGCTGTCTCAGCCAATGAGGAGCGAAAGTCACGTCCAGCCAAGACTCTGCTGCAATACTACTGGACCGAAATGGGCTCAGGTAAGTGTAGCGCCTGTGTACTTTCAGTCCAGGTGCTATTTCAAATTTAGAGGGGGGGATGAGAGAGTTACCTAGCTCTCATCCAGGTAATTTACACAAATTCAGCTCTGTTCTAGCTGGACTGTGCTGTTGGTCTATTCTGTGTTCCTGGGGTGCTATTTCACCCCGGGGCATCAGGTGGCGGCAGTGGAGTGCGGGTAGGAGCGCTTGATCACCTTCAGGGTGTGCGCACATCATGGGCCCCCGGCGATGGCCTACCAGGCCAGGGAGCACGTGCCACGCGTTCTTTGGTTCCGGGACCATGTTGGCCCGGAGCGCCTGAAGCTGGGATGGGACCCAGTGACTTGTTGGGTCCCCTCCATCCTAAGAGAAGATCCCAAGCGAGTTGTGCTGTTCGTTGTCAGTCTGAGGAGAGCCCGGAGGTATGCAATCCAATAGGGCCTAGACAGGCCATCGGGGATTAAGGTGACTGGACACTGGGAGTTTGTCTAATGGCAACCTGTCAGGCCGCGTACACACGATCGAACATGTCCGCTGAAACTGGTCTGCGTACCAGTTTCCGCGAACATGTCCGATCGTGTGTACGGCCTAGCGGACAGGTTTCCAGCGGACAAAGGTTTCTAAGCTTGTTAGTACACATAACCAGCGGACCGAAATCCCCCGCATGCGTCGAATTGATTCGACGCATGCGTGGAAGCATTTTACTTCCTTGTTTCCGCACGTCGCGGCGTCAACATCACCACCACGTCACCGCGTTGTCTGTCCGCTGAGCTTTTGGTCTGATGGTGTGTACACACATCAGACCAAAATATCCCAGGAGACATGTCCGATGAAAACGGTCCGCGGACCGTTTTCATCGGACGTGTCTCCTCGTGTGTACGCGGCCTCAGTCGGTGACCGAAACCAAGAACTACCTGAGGAAGATTCAGGCAACTACTTTTATTGAGAAGGATTTGCTCCATTAATCTGCATTCCAGAGCAAGGGCCTGTGGCAGAGGTTCCACTCCTATTTCTATTTGAGCCAAGTCTGTGGCAGAGACTTGTTTTCCTTCTCAAGGTTCTGAGTGATACTCTGGCTGCCAGTTTTGTGAGAGAGACTGTCCGGGTACACTACACCACACCCACTCTGGCTGGAGTGGCGACAAGGCAAAAGGTATCGTTGAAGCAGGACTGCTTCTGTATGGTTAAGGCCTGAATCTGCAATTCTCCTTTTCACCAATCTTTCTCTGTCTACTTCAAGTTGATCATTTGCCGTGTTTGGCAAGAGAATAAAAGCACAGAAAACGACACCCTGCTGTTTGGACATTCCGTCATTGCTCACATCACCTTATCATCATCATACCCCTAAACACATCACAAAGGTAACACGCCGTCTCAAATCTATCCAGTGGCTCCTGAGGGGGTAGCGCTACATAAGTATTAGTAGTGTTAATGTTTGCAGCAAATTTCGATTTTGTTTTAGTCTGATGCCGTGTACACACGACCATTTTTAATGGTCTAGAAAAAACTATGTTTTTTTCAACCCGATTCTTGAGCAAAGTGGGGTGACGTACAACAGCACTATAAAGGGGACGTACCGTTCAGATGGCGCCACCCTTGGGGCTGCTTTTGCTGATTTTGTGTTAGAAAAAGTTTGGTGAAAGACGATTCGTGCTTTTCAGTCTGTTACAGCATGATGAATGTGCTATTTCCATTACGAACGCTAGTTTTACCAGAACGAGCGCGCCGTCTCATAACTTGCTTCTGAGCATGTGCGTTTTTTTCTCTTCGTTAAAGCTTACACACGACCATTTTTAGTATTGCAAAAAAATGCTCTGGAGCCCACACACGATCGGTTTTAATGACATTAAAAAAAATGTAATTTTTCACATTGTGAAAAATGGTCGTGTGCATTAGTCTTAGGACTAACATTTCATTTTACTTTTAGTCCCATTTTAGTCTTCTGCAATTGTTTTAATTTTAGTCGTATTTAGTCGATTAAATCTCCAGTACATTTTAGTCAACTAAAATGTCCTACGGTTGACGTTTTAGTAGACTAAAATCTCCAGTACATTTTAGTTGACTAAAACTCATTTTAGTTGTCTAAAATCTATAAATGTTATTAAAGCGGAGGTTCCATGACAAAAAAAACTTTTAATAAGGACACTTACCTGTCGTAGTCACCAGCGATGTCAGCCCCCACCGAGGCCGATCCTCAAGCCTGGCAGCTTCAGGCGCCGCCATCCACAGTAAGGGAAATAGGCAGTAAAGCCGTGCGGCTTCACTGCCTGTTTCCTACTGCGCATGCGCGAGCAGCACAGCGCTTTGTGAATGGGCCGGCTGCTTTCTGGGATACACACAGTTCCCATAATGCAGCACGCCCCATTCAAAAGAAAAAAAAGAGTGTAGGAGGAGGAAGAGAATCCACCACGGAGGATGAAGAGGCACATCTATTTAAGGTAAGTAAAAAATATATTTTTTTTTCCATTTTTTTTTTTTTTAGATTTGTAAAAAAAAAAATCAGGGTGGAACTCCACTTTAAATTGTAATGCATTAGTTAACCTTTCTCTACAATTTCCTAATTCATATACTGCCGGAGTAAAAAATCGAATATGTTATTATTTATGGTATTGAGGTATAAACATGCACTACAATTTAATTTTAGTCTTAAGCCCCGTACACACGGTCGGACATCCAACAAAACTTCCCTTGGATTTTTGTCCTAATTGATTTGTGCGATCACACCCATAGCATACACACACTCGGACTTTTCCGGCAACCAACACGAACGTAGTGACGTTTGAACGTAATCCCGTGCGTTTAAAAGAGGAAGTGAGATGCAAGCTAATATTGCTTATATATACTCTGTATACCCTGTTTTTGTATATTTTATTCTTTGTTTTTGGATTTTATGATATATAATTAAATATTTTTTCTTAACTTTTATGTCCTTGTGATTGCCTGAAAAAGTCCGCCTCTCTACTACCCTATGTAGTATTTTTCTATTTTTGATGAAATTCTCCGACGTCACCCGTTGCGTTCCTTCAGCTACTCTATAGTTAGTTGATGTTTCGTGTAAGTGCTTTCCACATTTCCAGTTTCGTGCGTTTTAGAACGTTTGTGTCCGTTCGCCAAATTCCGAGATGTTGCGCGATCCTGCGAGAGAGCGTGCTGTTTACGGTCTAGGAGTTCTGGCTATTGCTCAAGCTCGGTCCAGGTCCAGAAGTAGGAGGAGGACTGTTTGGACCAAAAATTGGTTGCTTCGCCGTGAAGAATTTTCCCATATGCCATTGCTCAGGGAGCTGCAGGAAAACAATCCTAATGATTTTAGGAACTATCTTAGGATGTCAGATTCCTGCTTCCAGCGTCTTTTACATTTGCTGTCTCCGTATATCACCAAGAAGGACACATGTATACGGCCTGCTATTCCTGCAGAGCAACGGCTCATAGCCACTTTGCGCTATTTGGCGACAGGGAGAAGCCTCCAGGATATTACATTTACTACTGGGATCTCTCCCCAGGCTCTGGGACACATAATTCCTGATACTTGCTGTGCCATTATTCAAGTCCTGCAGAAGGACTATATTCGGGTAAGTTATTTTATTTGATATCACATTATATCCATTTCCACAATGTTCAGTCCCATTCTTGTTAGAATCTGTCCAAATAATTTTTATTTGGTGGCATGCTGACTACTTTTCCTTGCCCTAAATAGATATTTGCCTTCACTTACCTCCCTAGCAAGCTACCCTGGGACCCCAATTTGTTATTGGCCTTCCCTTAACAACCCTTATAAACTAGGGCATCTTAAAATGTTTATCCTTAACTGGCAGCAGAGTGGCAGAGTAAATTTTTTGGGGTGCACAAACTGTTTATTAACCTTCCCCTTCCCAAATAGTGAATCATCTGATCCAAATATTTGTGTACTCTAGCTAAACATATCTTCGATATACCCCTTTTCTGCTTGTCATATTTGTCCCATTTTTAGAAAATTACATTATTTTTTTTGTGTTTTTTTTGTATATGGTATGTTATTCTGTTGCCTCTGGTGTGCCAAGCCCAAAAATCAGAATGGCTTGCAACAAACATGAACCTTCATTTGTTCACCACTGTATGTATTGGTCACATTGAAAAGGAGAGATTTTTTTACCACTCCCCAAACTTTAAACATTCAACCTCATCTCCCTAACATTTTTGGAATGTGCCACCAGAGGGAGTCATGAAGCATATAAATGAGAATTATATCAAATTTTTAGTCCACAAACTGCTTGAATTGTTTCCTTGTTATGTTGCCCCTATAATGTATGTGTAAAAATAGGTTGCAATTTATTATGCTGAAGTAGTAACTAATTGTTCTTTGTTTGACTCCACAGTTTCCTTCCAACCCTCAGGAATGGCAGGATGTTGCGGCCCAGTTTGCCAATCTGTGGAATTTTCCCAATTGTGGGGGTGCCATTGATGGCAAACATGTCAGGATTGTTCCTCCGCCGGCCTCTGGCTCTTATTTTTATAATTACAAGGGCTTTAACAGCATAGTTCTTCTTGCTATAGTTTCTGCAAACTATGAGTTTCTTTATGTTGATGTTGGTATGAATGGGCGTCATTCTGATGGAGGTGTGATGTCTCATACCGAATTCTATCAGCGTCTTACTAATGGCACCTTAAGTTTGCCACCTGCACAGGACAACGTGGAGGGCCTCAACTTTGTATTTGTGGCAGATGAGGCCTTTGCTCTTGGGGAACATCTGTTGAAGCCCTTTCCGATGAGGAACCTCACCCCTGAGCAACGGATCTATAACTACAGACTGTCACGTGCCAAAAGGGTGGTTGAAAACGCCTTTGGCATTATGTCAAGTCGTTTTCGGCTATTTCTTACTGCCATTCACTTGGCTGAATACAAGCTGAACCACGTGGTGTTGTGCTGCTGCATCCTCCATAATTTTCTACGGAGGAATGCTACCAACTACATTGGGTCTGGCAATACTGATGACCCCTCAGGTGGACGGGCAGTTGAAGACGCAGTAATGCCAGCCCTGCAACTTACCCGACCTGCTGTCTCCTCCCAGAATGCACGTCTTGTGCGTGAGCAGTATATGGACTACTTTGTTGGTAGAGGGGCAGTGCCTTGGCAGCAAAATGTCCTGTAGAGTTTGTTCTATCTAGTTTATTTTCCTCTTAAAAATTAAAATTTTGAGCTACTGTTATCTGTGGTTGGGTTTTATTTTTTTATGTCCATAGAATTTTGGTGAGAATTGTCAAAACTTTAGGGAAACAAGCAGACGTGCAAATACACCTTTCTAAACTTCAATACATCTATGTTGAGTATTATTATGTTTTAGGGCTCTGCTACACCCCTTTTCGAATAATACACTGTCAATGTTCTTACCCTAAATTCAAAATATACTAGTAGTACTGATCTTATAAATAAGAAGCCACACCTTTTTTAGCAAAAACATTATTTTTTTAACAAGCACAATCCAATGTGCCATTTTTTCCTTTTACAAAAGTGCAAAACAGTAGTAGGTCTTGAAGAACGCAATAATTTGGTTGTTATTATTTTGGCGATAAACATGCATCTTTTCCAACAGAGCAATATACCTTGCCAAGTGGTTACAGCAGAAATTCAAACATTTTTGGCAGAATTCTCGGCCCAAAATATTATTATACGCACACACAATGTATGACCAGATGCAGTTTTGTTTATTCTGTGGCGCTTTTTTTGTGGGTCAAAAATGCATGCACAGTGCTCTCCATGCGCTACGGGGGTTCTGGTTGGTTGTAGCTCACAACATGCAGTCATCCTTAGCACCTGAAACGGAACTACCATGTTGTGAGCTAGAGCCGACCAGAACCTTCATGGAGTGCATGTCAAACACTGTGCCTGCATCCTTGTCGCATACAAAAATGCACCCCAAAATGAACGGAACTGCGTTTGATGCAAAATGCCCCTTAGCACAGTCTTTCTCCACTCTCCTTCTCCTGGTGCATTCCCAGATGTTTCACTTTTGCCATAGGTACATATTTTTTTGGGGGATGTGCATATGTCAAAATTGGTCAGGTATAGCCCTTCAAAATTGTAATACTGTTTCTTGAAAGCACCAGAAGAAGAGGAGTAGATAAAAACTCAGCTGAGACACTTAAATCACACCAAAACATTATTTTTGTAAAAATTACAGTATTGAAATAGCCTCAAAAGTCACATTTGCTAACATCTGAGTATTGCAAAGTGAATTAGTGCCATTTCTAAACAAATAACAAAACTCAGCCTGTGCTAACAAGTCTAGTTGCATCAAGTTCACTGAAAAGTTAAATAACAGGAGGTAAAAATGTAAACTATAAACCTACGTCACAAAAACAGCTAAAATTTAGCTAACAGGTCGTAATAATCCCTGATTCGTCTCTGAACACCAGTGGCAGCCTCCTTTAGATTTTCAAGCTCTGTCATTGCCTGCAGCATATCAGCACTGATCCGACCAATAGTGCATCCTGGTAGTTGGTGGCCTTGGAAGAAGATAATAAATTAGAATGTGTTTGATGGTCAAGTGACTGAGGCAAAAAACATAGGGACACATTATTAATCAGGGCTACTTTATGAAAATACTTACCTAAACATAGACACTCAATTGGTGCTTGCAAACTGCTTGATCTTCTAAATACAGCTACACTACTAGGTAATGTACACACTACAGATATACTCCGAAAATCTTGGACCAGGTGCATATGCATGTGTCTTCACGTGCAGCTACCTAAACAACACTGCCACCTCTCCCTTCTACATGCTCAAATGTTGAATGCACTACATAATTTGCTAGTGTGTTGTGGGCGTGTTTGTAGTGGACATATAATCAGTAACCATGTATTGATTGTGGAAAGCACATGTTAAAAAAACTTACTGGGGCAAACAACAGCCTCCAAAGGGTCATCTTGGATTTCTTGCACTCCTTCACCCTCAGCATATCTGGTGTCTGGGGATGTGCTGTCCACTGGTGGCTCTTTGCTGGGTCCGGCACTATCATCATTATCCTGCAAAGGTTGGTGCTGACCACACTCCTGATCCTCTAAAATTAAAGAATAAAACATCCATGAAGCCGCCCCTAAATGACATTATCTTACCAGAATCACATTTGCTGCTTTTTAACTATATACCAACCTTGCCCTGGTGACAAAGTTTGCTCGAGACTAGTGCACTACACTAGGCATTATTATAATATACAAAATGTTATGGAACAGGAGTATGATGTCATTTAAAAAGTGAGTACAAATCTCTTTAGTGGCCACATTCAAAAAATCAGACAGATGACACGCATCACTCTTGTTTGCAATGGCAAGATGGGATATATGATGTGAAATCTAGCAGGCGTGACTCTCTGTGACTCTGATCCCCAGGGCCTCTCCTCTACCCATGTCTATCATTCAAATGCATCATTAATGGTCAGTGATGAGCCACACATCTAACATAAAGTTGATTTTACCCCTTAAGATATGGCCTGAGCCCATGGTCTTTGTCCTACCTAGAAACACCCCTGTCGCTGTGAAAATGCTAATTATCTAATTTTGTGCTTACGTTTTGGGGGTGATTTTGGGCATGTTGTCTCCCCTGTTGGAGCCCGGCCAATGGAAGCCTCCTTTTGTCCCCTGTGGTGTTTTTCTCTTTGCCTTTTTTCTGTGGAAAACATTAAAATACAGTATATTATTTATTACAGAAAAGTAGCCAAGACAGAAAGAACAACTTTCACATTATAATGAACTACATTAAAACTTGCATTATCTTCTTCTGGAGCCCTCACAATAACAAATCACCATTAAATTGAATCCATCTCTAATGTACAGACACATATTGACATAATTACATGTACTTACTTTTTTTGATAATGGTGCGGTGAATGGAGTCCAAATGATCTTGCTCTCTGTGCTTCAAATCTGACCATCGTTTTCTGATTTGGTCTTTTGTTCGTTTTACCCCATAATCTTCTTTCAATACTGCAAGGACCTTCTCCAGAACCCAGTCTTTATGGCTGTTGGGTCTATCATAGTTCTCCATTTTGCAATCGTAATCGTATTTCTCAAAGATGCGCACCATCTCCACCATCTCCCCCTTGCTCATGGGGGTGGCCTTGTGCTTAATATAAACTCCTCCACTGCGGGGCCTGTTCGTATTCGTTGACTGCGCCATCATCTTCTCCCTCACACATGTACCTCACAGAATGGCGCAGGAATAAAAAAGAATGTGGTCACGCCCCAGCGTCATGACGCACCTAGAGCGGAGCTTCATGCATGCGTAGGCTATATAAATCAATAACGAGTGGTCGAGGTCCCGCACGCATGAACGAATCCATTGTTGCGACTCCACGTTAAGGCAAAGGAATACACTGAACGAAGGTAGGTGAATACATTGTGACACTAGTGGTTACTGCATGATTTAGCTTAGAGAACCAAACACACATTGTATAAGCATGTTAGGAATTTAAAGCAAGCACTTATTGGTTGTATTGTAACCTTTATTGCAGAGATCTGATCAAAAACATGCCAAAACCTAAGGGTGGAAAACTAAATTCACGTCAATTCGTCAGTGCTTTTATCGAACTCTACAGATCACAGACCTGTCTGTGGCAGTCGAAACATAAAGATTATTCAGATAAAAATAAAAGACAGGCAGCAATAGATACATTGGTGGCAGAAGCAAAGACTATGTACCCCAGGGCCAATGCAACACAAATTAAAGCTAAAATTGGGAGCCTGAGGAGCACGTTTCTCAGAGAGCTAAAGAAGGTCGAGGGATCGAAAAGATCGGGAGCTGCAGCAGATGACGTGTATGTACCCAAACTGTGGTACTTCAACAGCCTGATGTTTTTAAAGGACCAAACTGAGCCAAGAAAACATCTATCCACACTACCCTACCTATCAGCAGAGGCCACAGATACTAAGGCAGAACCAACAGAGGAGGAGGAGGAGGAGGAGGAGATCAGCTTTACCCAGGTCTAGTATTTTTCAACAACTGGCCATTCAAATATACTATGATGTTAATGTGTTGTTATGATGGCAACAAAACTGAAATGATGCTCCTTTTTCACACACAGGACCTTGGCAGCCAAGAAGAGGCTGGGCCCAGCAGCCTGTCAACACAATGCCAAATCCCTACACTAAACCCTCCTCGAAAAAGGGCCAAGAAGAGGCAACAGCTAGATGACGCCACTGCTGAATTTCTAAGTAGGGCCACATCGGTCATCACCTCAGCACCCGATAGTGCAGAAGGGTTTGGCTGTTTCATTGCCAACAAGCTCCGAGAAATAGAGGCAGATCAAAGGGAGCTGTGTGAGGGGATGATGGTACAGCTCCTTAGCAAGGCCAGGAAACGGGAGCTAACCCCTAATTCCCATGTCTGTGATTTAGATCACACACCTCCAGCTAATCAACAACAGGCCTACCAACCACAGCCAGCCTACCAAACCCAGACAAGTTACCAAGCCCACCCAGCCTACCCACACCAGCCAACCTACCCACAACAGCCATCCTACCCACAACAGCCAACCTACCCACAACAGCCAACCTTCCCACCCCAGCAAGCCCAACCACCCCAGCAGCATGGGGGTCAGTGGCCAACTCAGAGCCCAGATTTTAGGGGCTACTAATTTGGCCACCAACATAATGGTTTGTGTAACGGCTACCCATGTAGGGAGAGGGTATCAGCCGCTGACGACGTCCTTTTCCCTGGCAAGTTGCTATGCAAGTAAGTCCAGTATAAGCCCATCCACGAGATCCAGAGGGAGAGTCAGGTCCAGTTGTAAGAGGCACAGAATAAATCCCATTGCATTCCCTTCCATAAACGAGACAGGCTACGTTTGAAGGGTCCAGTAGACTAACTTTAATGGTAGAATTTCTTGGTTTATATCTTAGTTACAAACTTGTGAATAATCAAGGAACAATGGAACTCTCCGCCCCCTCCCTCCACAGGGGGGGCCTCAAGTTAGACACACTGTCACCAGGCTAAAGAAGCCACATTCCTTTCTCAAATACAATTCAATCACAGATAATCCCCTCCGTAGCTAAACATTTCGGCTCCGCAAAGCCTGACAGTTCTTCTGAACATAAGTGACATGCTATTTCAATACAACTGGCCGGATACTGCTAATTTGGAATACAATATACAATCTCTTGAGGATAAACACAGGTCTTTCACACACACAATAGATCAATTAACCTTTGGGAATAGAGAGGTGAATTAGCATACTAAAGAGAGGTTTCCAGAGACAGGCTGATTCAGTTCTAATCTACATCTTTACAGACAGAGGATGTTCACACCTCATAATATACCACTGCATGATTATTATAGATGGACAGGCAGAATACATAGTTCCGTTACACTGCTCCCCTTTTGTGGAACACTCCGGCAGACCCGGATTGATCCTTTTCGGGTCAACTTGGGGATGTCCGGTCTGCTGTTAGGGTAATAGTTCAGTTTGCCTGGACAGTCCATCGGCATTGCCATTAAATCTGCCAGGTCGGTAGCTGATGGTGAAGGTGAATAATGGAATTCAGTTCTGGAACAGTCACTTGCTTTGCTCTCTCAATGGCTCCCAGGACCTGTTGCTGATGCTCTTGGGAGAGATAAGGCACCACCTGAGCGCAAATCCCATTTAACCTTTTGACAATTTCAGCCTGTTTGTGCATTTCAATGTTCAAGCCACGGGACATCTCATAATACATGACGTAGTGTCGTTGCATCTCCGATTTCTCACTGGCCAACTTGTCACATTCCCATTTTAGACTGTGATATTGGGCCGGATCTACAGTACATGTCGGGGAAGGTAGTCTTACCCGGGTCTCAGCAGCAAGCAAGTTGGTTCCAGCAACGCAGGTTGGGGCACAGTTAGTCACTGTGTAGGCTTCAGCGGGGCACATCGGGGCGTACGCAGAAACAAGGGGGGCCAAATCATTCCCCAGTAGGACATCTGCTGGCAAATCCTTCATCACCCCCACTTTCACATGTCCCGAACCAACCCCCCAATCCAGATGAACCCGGGCAACGGGTAGCCGGAAGACGGTGCCTCCTGCTACTCTTACGGCTACGGTGTCTCCGGTGTGCTGGCTCTCTGGGATGAGTTTCTTCTGTAGCAGTGTCATCGTGGCCCCCGTATCGCGTAACCCGTTGGCTGCCTTTCCATTGACCCAGACAGTCTGCCTGTGTTGCTGCCTGTTGTCCTGATTAGCTGCTTGTATCGGATCTGCCTCATGCAGAACACCCCAATGTTCTACCTCCCCAACGCCGTGGGCCGCAGGCATGGATGTGTGGGGGTTCCCCCTTTCTGGCTGTCTCCATGACTGTGACTGCCTGGGTACATTTAATGAACAGTCTGACTTTTTGTGCCCTGGTTGCATTTGAATCAGAGCGATAGTAGCCTCGGTATCTCTTAGGCCTTGTGCTACTTGTCCATTCACCCGTACCTCCTGACGGTGATGCTGACGGTTATCTGGAGAGGCCGCTTGTATTGGGTCTGCCTCATACAAAATTCCCAGACATTCCTCAGGGCCCACCTCAGTCTCTAGGCAGTGGGCCGCAGAGGGCCGTGATGGAGTGACCTCTGTGTTGGGTGTTGGGCGTCTCCAGTTGTTATTTGTAGCTCTCAAAGGACAAAAACGAGCAATATGTCCCGTGTTGCTGCAGTGATGGCACGTCACCCTAGACGGATCCCGGGGGTAGTTGTTAGGCCCCTGAGGACGTGGTGGTCCTGGTGGGACTGGAGCGCGAAACTCTGGGCGTGGGGTGTCGGTTGGAGTACACGGTTCTACCTTATGAGCCAGGCGTGTAGTACCCTGGCTTACTTTCCTTGTTTCCGTGTACTCATCTGCTAGCCGCGCCGCCTCGTTTAAGTTAGCGGGACGGCGATCTCGTACCCAGTCCTGTATGTCTGCGGCCAGGTCTTGGAAGAAATGTTCCATTAGGAATAGCTGCAATACTTTCTTCCCGGTGTTGGCCTTGCACCCTTGGACCCAATGGGATGCCACCCTTTGTAACTGGTTGGCCCATTCCATGTGGGAGTCCACAGCCTTCTTCTTGGATTCCCGGAAGCGGCGGCGGTAGGTTTCTGGAGTTACGGCATATCGGGTTAACAGCGCCTTTTTCACTTGCTGATATTGTAAAATATCCTCTGGAGCAAGAGCCCGAAAAGCTTCATTGGCTTTGCCCGACAATTTTCCAGACAAAATAGTGACCCATTGGTCTGGTGGTACCTGGTGTAGTGAGCACTGCCTCTCAAAATCCGCCAAATATCCATCTATTTCCTCCTCACTTTCTACAAAAGCTTTAAATGCAGTGAACGGTATTTTCTTTCCTGTAGCAGCGGGTGGGGAAGTAGGAGCTGCGTGTGTAATGGGCTGTCTAGCTCTTACCAGTTCCAGTTCTTGTCCCCTCTTGGTTTGAATCTCTTCTCTTGCTTCCCGGAACAGCTGGTTTATTAGTTCCGTGGATGTTTCTGGATACAAGGATAATCTCCGCTGTACAATATCCGTAATTACATCTTCCTCACTGACAGGTGCTAGAGGCTCCGCTCCTTCCATGGATACATCCATTTGGTCCAGCTCCAGCAGGTCACCTATCAGCTCCCTCCGTGGTCTGTTACTGGCACTCCTACCACGACTCTCCAATAAGTCTTTTAGTGTGGTTCTTTTCAGCCTGGCATGCTGAGACTCCATTCAGAACTTGCTCCTTGGATAAAAGGACCATCCCACCGCTGCCACCAATGTAACGGCTACCCATGTAGGGAGAGGGTATCAGCCGCTGACGACGTCCTTTTCCCTGGCAAGTTGCTATGCAAGTAAGTCCAGTATAAGCCCATCCACGAGATCCAGAGGGAGAGTCAGGTCCAGTTGTAAGAGGCACAGAATAAATCCCATTGCATTCCCTTCCATAAACGAGACAGGCTACGTTTGAAGGGTCCAGTAGACTAACTTTAATGGTAGAATTTCTTGGTTTATATCTTAGTTACAAACTTGTGAATAATCAAGGAACAATGGAACTCTCCGCCCCCTCCCTCCACAGGGGGGGCCTCAAGTTAGACACACTGTCACCAGGCTAAAGAAGCCACATTCCTTTCTCAAATACAATTCAATCACAGATAATCCCCTCCGTAGCTAAACATTTCGGCTCCGCAAAGCCTGACAGTTCTTCTGAACATAAGTGACATGCTATTTCAATACAACTGGCCGGATACTGCTAATTTGGAATACAATATACAATCTCTTGAGGATAAACACAGGTCTTTCACACACACAATAGATCAATTAACCTTTGGGAATAGAGAGGTGAATTAGCATACTAAAGAGAGGTTTCCAGAGACAGGCTGATTCAGTTCTAATCTACATCTTTACAGACAGAGGATGTTCACACCTCATAATATACCACTGCATGATTATTATAGATGGACAGGCAGAATACATAGTTCCGTTACAGTTTGGTACATATTTTGATGGGTTGTTATTTTTGGTTAAAAATTTTAACCATTTAGATCCATTTTAGGGATAATTTTATGTTTGGCTTCAAAAATGGAACGACAAATGGGCGAAAACATGTATCTTTAATTTTTTTTTTGATTTTGTATTATTGTGATGGGAGTGACAAAGAAAAAAATGGCCTCAGCTGATGGGGAGAGAAGTGTGGATAGTGTTGTTCTTGGTTCAGTTTGGTCGGCAAAAAATATCAGCCTGTTGAAGTACCACAGCCTGGGGACAGACATGTCTTCTGCTGCTGCTCCCCATCTTTTGGAGTCCATGATCTTCTGGTGCTCCCTATAGTTATTGTAGTTCTCAGGTCCCCAAGTTTGGAGATTTACCAAAAAATTGTTATGTATGCCCTGGGGTACAGAGGCTTTGCAAAGTCCACCATTTGTTCTATTGCTGCCTTCCTTATGTTTTGGATTTTTCCTAATTTAGGAGATTTTTTTTTAAATAAATGGATGATGTGAAGGTGTCTTGAATTATTTGTGTAAAGTCAAATGTCAGTTTGTGAGTAGGCAGGTCCTTTGCTCAAATTAAAGGGAGACAAATAGAGTAGTTGGTACTTTAACCATCAAAAATAATAAGGGATAATGGGGTTGTTAGAAGTTGACACACAAAAGAATCTTGAAATTTGCTTGATTCATCTAAACAAAATACACTAATCAAAAGTAAATTAATTTATTTTTAATCCATCCGTATCACCAGCAAAGCAGGTTTTAAGATTATTGGCATTACAAAGAAAAGGATAATATCCGCTGTTTTTCGAGATTTCGAAACTAGCCGCGTCACGAATGTTCTTTTTCTAATACAAACGCTAGTTTTACTAGACAGAAGGCTTCCGGCTGCTCTTTACTTCGGAGCATGCGCATTTTAACTTTGGACAATAGTCCGATGGTTTGCTGTACACACGATCGGATTTTGCACCATCGGACTTTTGTTGCCTGAAAGTTGGTCCGTTCGCAGACCCAACTTTTTGTCCAATGAAAGCCAAAAAAGTTGGTCCGATGGAACGTACACACGGTCGGACAAATGCGAAAAGTGTCGGATTTTGATGTTGGTTGGGCAAAAGTCCGACCGTGTGTACGGGGCTTTAGTCTTTCGACTAAAATGGCGATTTAGTTTTAGTCTCATTATAGTCTGACTAAAATACCATTTTAGTTTCAGTCGTATTTTAGTCATCTCAATTGTTTTAGTTTTAGTCGTACTTTAGTCAACTAAATGTTTTAGTCATTTTAGAGGACTCAGCCATTTCTTCTCAGAGCTCAGCTGTCGGGTAATTGCCAGCTCTAATCTTTTCCACAGTGACTAACCAGATATCCATGATATCCTGTTTGTCAGTCCTGCTGATTAAACTGTTGCCATTTTTGCCATTCTTACGATTTCTGCGTACCAGGTTCTCCTGGACCAAGCCGGGGCGACCAAAATCGCCACCTTTCCTTCCCTCTTGACTCGTTGGAAGAAGCGGAACCGGAGGGATGCATAAATCAGAGAATATGGATCCCACCCAATTGTCAGGGCATCCGACCCTTGAGCA
Source organism: Rana kukunoris (assembly GCA_029574335.1). Lineage (NCBI taxonomy): Eukaryota > Metazoa > Chordata > Amphibia > Anura > Ranidae > Rana > Rana kukunoris. Next base: position 60,410 of record JAJQKJ010000650.1, read on the forward strand.
AAGGAATCTCTTGTTCTTGACACAAAGTTGTCCAGTTTTGTGTTGAACCTGGAAGCCAACAGGTCCACATCTAGGGTACCCCATTTCTGACATATGATTTAAAATATGTCAGGGTGTAGAGACCATTCTCCTGGACTCAGCTGCTGGCAGCTTAAAAAAACCCACCTTCCAATTTTCTACCCCTGGAATAAAGACTGCAGACAGGCAAGGAATATGTCTTTTTGCCCAAGACAGGATATGGTTCTCCTCTCTTTGAGCATCCAGACTTTTGGTGATATAGGCCACAGCCGTAGCATTGTCGGACTGTATCTGAACAGGACAACCCTGCAGTCTTTAAGACCAGTCTTTGAGGGCCCGATTCTCCAGAATGTTGATGGGTAGGAGCTTTTTGGCTCCAGACCACTTCCCCTGGGCAGATGCCTCTTCCAGAACTGCCTCCCAGCCTAGAAGGCTGGTGTCTGTGGTTACTGTTTTCCAGGTAACCGGAGTAAAGGATCCTCCTTTTGATAGATTTTGGGGGGAGCAACCAGCAATTGAGGCTCTAGTGAATCTATGGAGATAAGATGATAGGAAGGTCCAGGGCCTGAACATCTTTGTTCCAAGCGGACAGAATTTCGCCCTGTAATGGCCTTGAGTGAAACTGGGTGTAAGGGACAGGCTTGAATGAGGCTACCATCTTTCCCAATAATCTCATGCATAGACGTATGGAAGGCCTTCTCTTTGCCTTTATCACTCGGACCAAGTTTCCTATGGCTTTTGCCTTTGGCTTGGGAAGTAATACTTTGTTTTGGGACGTGTCTATAATCATGCCCAAATATTCCATATTTTTTGAGTCTGTAAGGAGGATTTTTCCAGACTGAGGACCCAGCCTAGGTACTCTAAATACTACACTGTGCTGCGCACATTGTGGCCTAAGCGTGCAACGGACTGATCTATGAGTAACAGATAACCCAGATAGCCCCGTGTCCTCAGCCTTGCCAGGGCCGGGGCCAGTATTTTTGTGAACACTCGAGGTGCCGTAGCCAGCCCGAAAGGAAGGGCCACAAACTGAAAGTAGCGCTGATCCACCACAAACCTTGGAAATCTTTGGTGAGTGGGGAATATTGGCACATGTAGATATGCATCTCTGATTGACAGTAGCGGGAGCCACGGGAGTACACACACTGTTTGATATAGCGTTGAACATTATAAATCTTAGAAAGTGTTTTTAGAGGTTGCACTCATAACAATTTTTTCTGCATTCCAATTTTAGTGATTTGTACACTTTATAGATTTGAGCAGCACTCTTATCTTTGTAGCGCTATCCCCGAAGGAGCCGCTGATTGATTGTTGGGATCGGCAAATTAAGTTACCCTAGCGTTGTCTAGGGGTGTAATGCAGGAACAAAATAGTGAGCGGAGGTCCAGACAGTCAATAAAGGTTTTTTCCAATGCTTTTGTAGCCCTGTTGTTGATTTCAGCTCCTTTAAGAGAAAAGATATTGCAGCTGCAGGTGGAGCCGCAGAGCACAGCTTTGTGGGGATTGTAGACACAGCCACTGAGGAATTACAAATGAAAACGGATAATTAGACTACAGTTCCCAGAGTGCTACAGGAGAAAGACAGGAAGTGATGTCAGGGACAGACAGGACGTTCCGGGTGAGAGGGGAGTCGGATGTGAGGAGACAGAGAGAACAGACTGCTGTCGCTTGGGGGTGCCGCCTGTTTGTGGAGAGACTGTGCTGACTTGTCACACGTGCCTTCCTGAAGTGACATCTGCTACACAGGGTAAACGGCTGTTTGTTCCTGGCTGGAAGAGGATCCTCTGGGGCTGTGAGTAAGGTGCCACCCTGCTGAGAGGACACTGCGGGGGCGACTCGGCCTGGACGGACGCCAAATTTGATGACCAGAACCCCTGATGACATCAGACTCCAGCTCCTATATACAGCTCTTCATCACAGAAGATAATTGCTGACATCCCTGCTGGCTACAGATGGACATCTCCCTCCGTGGATGGGTGAGAGGCCTCCGGCCCGTTGTCATTAACCATACACACAGATTTTTACCGTTCATATTGGGCCCCAACGTTGGCTAGCTGAAGAAACTACCACTGGCCAGTGGGTTAGGTACCCGGGTACATTGGGACTAAGTATATATATATATAAGTTCACAGTTAGAATAACCGCATTTATCGTTCATCACTGTTATGCTGGTGTCTCATATGCAGTCTCTGTGTTATGCTGTGTAGAGATAAATGTTGATGTTGTATATTGCTATTCAGATTATTATATATATATATAGTAAATAGTTATTTAAACTCTCACAAGGTGTGCTGGTGTGCTGTGGATTCATTATTTGTGGTGTGTCACAGAGGTAAAACAGAAGACCCGATCATCCAGCGGCTCCTTCGGGGGTGAGCGCTACACGTGGGGTTCTCGTCCGGGATCTTTTCTGATACCTCTCGCAAAGTGATAACCACACAAACGAGCCAGCAATGGATCCAAACACAGCAGCAGAGTGGTGCGAGGAACAAAATGGCCAATTAGGGCTGAGTGTAGTAATGGACATTCCTGCTGACAAATGGACAGAGGAACAGATCCGTCAAGCAGTAACTACACTAGCACCTGACCAGAAAGTGTTTGTAATAGACACAAAAATAGATCAAGAAATCTCCCATACCTATGCCCTACTAGAATGGAAGAAAGGAGTCCCAACCTGCTTCCAGGGTGATAGCATCCAGCTAACCGGAGAAGTTAAAGCACGGTTACTCCCTCTAGTCACCTCAGCAAGTTGTTTGGAGGGACCAAGCCAGACCATGTCAGACACAGTGGAAGTAACTACCACTTCTGTGCCAACCACTAACTACCCCCCAGCTTCCTTCTTCATGGACATAGGAAAACTGGTAGAGAGCGTTATAAAAATTTCCTCGCCCTCTGTGAACTATGGCTACAGGAAGTTGAGAATCTTTTCTGGAGTGCAGCCTGTACCTACTGGAGAAGAAGAGTATGAAACCTGGATGGAACAGGCTATGCAAGCACTGGAAGAATGGGATGTTCCAGAGGCTCAAAAGAAACAGCGCATTACTGAAAGTCTGAAAGGCGTTGCAACAGAAGCCATCCGAAATTTGAAATTCAGTCAGGAGTCTTGTACAGCATATGACTATCTTCGCATGTTGCAAGATGAGTTTGGGCGCACAGAGAAAGGTACAGATTTAATCTTCCTCTTTGAACACATGTTTCAACGGGAAAATTAGCAGCTTTCCGAGTATATTCGACGACTAAACAAAATGCTATACCAGATTGTACTAAAGAAAGGAATAGAGCCCAGGGATATGGATCAAGTAAGAATGAAACAGATCCTGAGAGGCGCTCTGAGTTCTGACCCTATCTGGATCCAGTTGAAAACTTTACAAGAAGGTACCTCTTTGCGATACTCTGATCTCATTAAGATGGTAAGGGAGGAAGAGGCTATCCTAGAGGAGAAAAAGAAGGGCTCAGGATTTTCATTTCCTGCTGAGGTTCGAACGCTCAATGTGTCGAATGGGAATTCAGAAATAGAGAAATTAAAGGCGCAAGTTTCCCAGCTGACGCAAATGCTAACCCTATTGTCTGCAGGTGTCAAGTCGCCCCTTGAAAAAGTCACGTCAGAACCAGTTCCTGATTCTACCACTCAGGTGGTGCCTATCAAGAAACCGTCAAACAGCTGCTATAACTGTGGAGGAGTGGGTCATTACCGAAGTATCTGTCCGAGCCCATCGAATTCAAGAGGAAGTTATCTACCGGCGGGAAACTACAGAGGGCCCCAGTGAGGGAGCAAACTGGGTGCCCAACTACTGAAGACTGCTCTGATTCCCAGGATACCAATAAGAGGCCCAAGTCTTTACCCAGAGCCCCCCCTGCTACAACAAAAAGATTCCCTCCCTTGGTGTCTGGTCCTGTGTCACAGGGAAGCAATGCACACCCACAACCTAAACCCCAGTTAGGGGGAGGAAAACAACCACCACGAGCTAGGAAGAAGGCTGGAGTGCAGTCGACTGGGTCTATGCCTTCTACTACTCCGAAGAAGTTCCCTGACAAGTTGATAGGTCCTTCACCCATTATCCCAGTTCAAGTAGAAGGGGTTTACACGAAGGCTCTCCTCGATTCAGGCGCTCAAGTAACACTGATTTACCGGGACTTCTACCAGAAGCATTTGAAGCATCTACCCCTGATGGAGTTAGAGGATCTCGAAATCTGGGGTATTGGGACTCAGAAGCTTCCATATGATGGGTGTCTACAAGTGAAGCTGGAGTTCAGTTCGGCAACTGTTGGGCAACCAGGGGTCTGTGACGCCTTGGCCATTGTATGTCCCCGCCCACCAGGAGCTAATCGGAGTTCTATAATAGTGGGGACAAATACTGACTTGGTGAGACGCCTTATAACTCCGTTAGTGACGGAAGGGAGTTCTACTTCTGAGGAGATGCACCCGATGTTGCGGCCAATCTACCAGCGGATTATACAAGAACAGAGGGCCCCTGCAGAAGTGGGACGGCTTTGGAGATTAGAAAGAGCGGAGAAGGTCTTACAGCCAGGAGAAATGACTAGTTTCCGGGCCTCAGTCAAGTTGAATTGGTCACAACCAGGCCCCTATGTGGTCCTGGAAACTGATCCCAGAAATGAGAAGAGATCTGGAGTGGAATTGGTGCCGGAGATAATATCCACCAGAGCCCTACAGCGGGCCCGTGGGAGAGTCTCTGTAAGTGTATGCAATGTGTCAGACTACCCAGTGACCTTGAAGGCACGGATGCCGATTGGACAAGTGGCCACTGCCACACCCCTCTCACCCACTGAATTGGTGGAGGGAGTAGACAGAGAGATCCCAGCTGAACGGTTCTATCCTAAAGACGCTCCAATCTCGCCTGAGTGGAAGAAGCGAATTCAATCTCAACTCCTCAAGCGGCAGGATTTGTTCTCCAAGGATGAGTTTGATGTGGGATGTGCCAAGAGCACTCGACACCACATTCGCCTCCAAGATGACAAGCCCTTTCGAGAAAGGTCACGGCGAGTCCCATTGGGAGATCTAGATGACCTAAGGGAACAACTGGCTGAATTGAAAAGGACCAGTATAATCCAAGAATCCAGGAGTCCTTATGCCTCACCCATTGTGGTAGTTCGCAAGAAAAACGGTTCCATCCGTTTGTGCATAGACTACCGCACACTCAACCAAAGAACCATTCCCGACCAATACACTACTCCTCGAATAGAAGATGCCTTACAGTGTCTGTCTGGAGCAAAGTGGTTTAGTGTACTTGACCTGCGAAGTGGGTATCACCAGATACCCATGCATCCTGAAGATAAAGAGAAGACTGCTTTCATCTGTCCACTGGGATTCTTTGAGTTTAATAGAATGCCCCAAGGCCTCGCAGGAGCCCCAGCAACTTTCCAACGACTAATGGAAAAGACGGTGGGAGACATGAACCTGATTGAGGTACTAGTGTATCTGGATGACCTAATAGTCTTCGGAAGAACACTGGAAGAACATGAGCAGCGGTTGGAAAAGGTCTTAAAGCGGCTGCATGAAGAAGGATTGAAACTTTCCTTGGAGAAGTGTCAATTCTGTCTGCCTTCAGTCACGTACCTGGGACATGTTGTTTCAGCAGAAGGCATATCAACTGATCCTAAGAAGTTGGAAGCTGTGGCTTCATGGCCGAGACCTCGTAATATTACTGAACTCCGGTCCTTCCTGGGATTCTGCTCATACTATAGAAGGTTCGTAGAGGGGTTTGCCAAGATAGCTCAGCCTCTGAACAAACTTCTAAGAATGGAAGGAGCAGAAGATGAATCAATGCCCTTTGAGCTGGGTTCATCAGCCAACGGGCCTAGGAAGCCTCGTGAATCAATCCAGGAGGAATGGACCGACCAATGTGAAAGGGCTTTCCTCCGATTGAAAGGAAGTCTAACACAGGCTCCTGTCCTTGCCTACGCTGATCCTGGCAAACCTTATGAACTACATGTGGATGCTAGCAGAGAAGGGCTAGGAGGAGTACTATACCAGGAATATGATGGCCTCCTGAGACCGGTGGCATATGTGAGTCGGGGTCTCACCCCTTCTGAGAAGAATTATCCCACTCACAAGTTGGAGTTCCTGGCCTTGAAGTGGACAGTGGTGGACAAACTAAAAGACTACCTGTACGGGGCCAAGTTCATGGTCAGAACCGACAACAATCCACTCACTTACATTCTCACTACGGCAAAACTGGATGCCACTGGGCACAGGTGGTTGGCTGCCCTGTCAGGATTCCGCTTCAGCCTCAAATATCGCCCTGGGGTCAATAACCAAGACGCGGATGCCTTGTCCAGAAGACCCTATAGCACAGGGGTCCCAGAAACAGAGTGGACTCAATTGACTCCAGATGGAGTTCAAGCCCTATGCCAAGGGGTGGAATACCGAACCAAAGGAGTGATTGGAGCAGAGGCCATAGGAGTCATGGCTGCCGGTGTCCCTAAAATGTATTGTAACCCTACACAGCTGAGGAGTGAGGGCCTGCCTACTTTCACGAAGAAGGACCTGAGAGTAGATCAGGCTGAAGATCCTCTGATTGGGTTAACTCTAAGAGCAATGAAAGCGGGTCAAAGAGGGCTCCTACTAATTGATTCACCAAAAGAGGCTCGTCTGGTCCACAAAGAGTGGGAACGGCTGAAACTGCTGGACGGGGTGGTCTACCGAAGGGGCCCCTCGGATGATTTGGAAGACAAGCAGCAGTTGTTCCTCCCAGAGAAGCATAGAGAAAATGTACTGAGAGCTTTGCATGATGACCATGGTCACTTAGGATCAGAAAGAACTTTCAAAACTGGTCCGAGACAGATTCTATTGGCCCTGCATGAGATCTGAAGTTGAAAGTTACTGCCATTCCTGTCTAAGATGTATCCAGAGGAAAACTTTACCTTCGAGGAATGCTCCAATGAGCCATCTACAGAGTCAAGGACCCATGGACCTGGTGTGCATTGACTTCCTGTGCCTAGAGCCTGACAATAGTGGACAGGGAAACATCTTGGTGGTGACAGATCACTTTACCCGTTATGCTCAAGCTTTTCCAACCAAAGATCAACGTGCTCCTACTGTAGCCAAAGTCCTAGTGGAAAAGTTCTTCGTTCATTATGGTCTACCTCAGAGGATCCATTCTGATCAAGGCAGAGACTTTGAAAGTCGGCTCATCAGGCAGCTCTTGGATCTATTGGGGATTCAGAAGTCGAGGACCTCCCCCTATCACCCCCAGGGTGATGCACAACCGGAGAGATTCAATCGTACTCTACTCAACATGTTGGGAACACTGTCGACCAGGGAGAAACAGCACTGGAGTCGGCATATCTCTACCATTGTGCATGCTTACAATAGCACAGAAAGTGATGCTACCGGATACTCACCGTACCGCCTCATGTTTGGAAGAGAAGCCCGATTGCCAGTAGATTTAGCTTTTGGCCTCTCCCTTGACCAGACGTCTATTGCGTCTCATCAGGGCTATGTGGATAGACTCAGGAAGAACCTGGCTTCTGCATTTGAGAAGGCCCGTTCGACCTCTGAGGGTAGAGAACAAAGAAACAAACGAAACTATGACCTGAGGGTTCGGGTACAGGACCTACAGCCAGATGATCGAGTTTTGTTGAGAAATTTGGGTGCGTCTGCAAGACACAAGCTAGCTGATAGATGGAGTTCTCAGATCTACATTGTCTGTAAACAATTACCTGGCCTGCCAGTGTACCAGATTCGACCAGAGGGAAAGACCGGGCCACTGAAGAATTGGCATCGGAATCATCTCCTACCTCTGAATGAAGCTGTGCGGGTACCAGATAGAGATGAGTCTCCTTCACCCATTCCATCCACTTCCCGTCAAGCACCTGTTACCCGGTCACAACAGCCACCTTCTACAAGAGAAAGTGAGGACGACAGCGATGAGGAAGATGTGTGTCCGAGTTGGATGTGGCCATCTGAACCTATGGATGTCCATCCAACTATTATGGCTCCTGAGCAGGACTTGAGCAATTTGAGACCGGATGCCCCTGAATTTGTGCCTCAAACAAACGAGGATATGCCCATGGAAGATAATTCTGTACCTTCTCAAGTGGAAAGTCTCTTGCCAGAAACCTCAGTGCTAGAGGATGCTCTTGTTCAGCCAGTCGAAGAGGAAACTGAATTCTCTCAGCCAACACTTCGAGTAGAAGGGGACTCCGCAGATGAGGGCCCATCATGGCTTTTAGAATCAAGGTCCAAACGACCAGTGCGACCCCCTCAGAGACTCACTTATGACTCACCAGGGAATAGCACAGAGGAAGCTGTAACTACTGTGCGAAGATCACCCGAGGTGTCCACCTTGACCACAGAAGTATCAAAGGACTTGTGTCCAACTCAGGCCATCAGCACACCTTGGTGGAGTGTCCCTCTACCCACCCCACTTGCTAGACGCTGTCATAAACTGCATCTATCTGCACGCAGTAAAGGTATTCAAGTAGTTTAGTATAAACTTTATATGTGCCTTTATATTGTATATGCTGTCTGTAGAACCTACAAACGCAGTTTACCCTTTGGAGGGACCCAAAGACTTTAAGTAGGGGGAGAATGTAGCCCTGTTGTTGATTTCAGCTCCTTTAAGAGAAAAGATATTGCAGCTGCAGGTGGAGCCGGAGAGCACAGCTTTGTGGGGATTGTAGACACAGCCACTGAGGAATTACAAATGAAAACGGATAATTAGACTACAGTTCCCAGAGTGCTACAGGAGAAAGACAGGAAGTGATGTCAGGGACAGACAGGACGTTCCGGGTGAGAGGGGAGTCGGATGTGAGGAGACAGAGAGAACAGACTATTAGAAGGTGATAGGGGGAATGGCGCTGCTTAATGGATCTGTGGTGCTTGACCTGTGGGTGGTGCTATATTAACTGTGATATAGTACTTAAAGTATACCAATGTTGGGCAACTTGTAGACAGGGGTTAATCCATAGGTGAGGATTCCCTGAACCCACGTGATGCGGGAGCAAATAGGTTACCACTTTAATGTAAATTGTTACTGTTAACCATATGTGTATCAAAAATAGTGAGTGTCCCCCATCCAATGGTGTCCACAAAGGGTAGGTGATAGTGACCAAACACCAAGGTTAGTGGTTAGTCCTGTGTTCAATTCTGTAATTTCTACAAATGTAGAACAAGTGACTAGTGTGGTGATCCTATAAATCTCAAAGAAAAATGTGTCTCAAGGAAAAAGGGGGTGTGTAAAGAAAAATCAATCAATCTAAAAAGAGGGCCAGCCTGCCCATTAATTCTATGGTTATAATCCAAATCAAAACACAAGGGTGTATAAACACGACACAACACCACAATCTTAGTGTTAAATTAAACCATCAGTATGGTAAACACAGAATAATAAAAAATTAAATTAAAATGCGATGTGTAGGATTTCAATTGGCCAAACTCCGATGTGTCATCAGGATACTGTGCAGGCCAGGTGTAAGAAACCCAGTTAATAAGCTGCGTGGAAGCTCAAGGGATGAGCCTGGGTGTGCAAACTCAAAATAGGTGGTAAGTCACCACGTGAGGGTTACCACCCCCTAGTGGGCGCTAGGTAGGTCTAAGTTGCAGTGAATAAAATAACATAGGTATATAAATGAAAATCAAAAATACAAAAATACAAAAATACAGAGTTGATATAGATGAGAAATGCAAAGAGTTCTGATATGCACTAATTAAGTTGCGTTGCAGATGATTAATGGATAATACTGCAGAGAGCTTCTATTGGTGACTTAAGTGCTGTTTCCTTTTAAAGGGTGCTGTTCCGTGACTTTTGTGCTCCCCCTCCTAGGACCCCACTCACCAGATGTTGTCACCCTCCAGGGGCAATTAGGCAGATGGTGGTGGTACCTTTAGTATTCCTGGTATATAACGATCTGTGTATTCCCAGCGGTTGTTCCAAGATGTATAAAGAGGGTCTGGAAAGGTTCCAATGCGGTGCTCACGGTGTCACTCAAGAAAAAATAATAAAAAATATCCCCATAGCGTGATATGTATAAAACTCACAGGGCTTTTATTGTAAAAAAAGAAAAGTGGTCATTTCCACCATAAAAGCTCAGAGGCACCTGAGCTGGTGCATAAAATGACAGAAAAAAGTAAATTGAAACAAACAAAATTTAAAAACAAAATATAAAAACAAACAAAGTTCAAAGCAGGTGTAGTCCGCTGTCCACCAGTCCTGTATGGTGGCGGGGCTGCCAGCTCCGTTGGAAATTTAAGAGCGTGTGTCTCTGCGTTGAGCAGCTCGCCGTTCCATAAGGTGGTGTCTGAGGCAGCTGTTAACCTGAACGTGCGTACAAGCTTGCGTGTTGGTCACCTGACGCGTTTCGTCATGTGACTTTCTCAAAGGTGACGCAAGCTGTGTACGCGCGATCTTCAATTATATATGCTGCGGCAGATACACTCCTCTCCCATTGATGACCGTGATTGGTGGTGGGCTTAACTTGGGTCCCAGGGCTTTCCTCCCCTCCATTAACCCATATCATTGCCAGATTGAGGGTGGGGAAGAATGTGGATATGCCGCTGCATATGGACAAAAGTAAAGTTTACATACAAGATATAGACGAATAAGTGAATTACCATATATGCGTAACATACGTGATCCCTAGGAACATTGGTTATTTTGTATAAGGTTGGTTACTATTGTGTGATATTTTCTAATTATAACTCCTTATGACAAGGAAAGAAAAAAGAGGGAAGCGCTGCTTCACATGGTAGAAGTACGTGTTTGTTGTTCTAAAAGTACTATATTATCCTGTGTGGGTATGACAAATAAAAAATAATAAATAATATATAAAAAATATAAAAAATAAATCTGTGTAAAAAAGCCATACACTTGAAGTGATGTTTGGGTAAGGTGAGACCACATACTATATAGCAATATTTAACAAGTAGGAATTAAAGTAGGTATCTACCTAGGTTGATGGTGGTATGGGCAAATGTCACTTAATGCGGCACAGGTGTCATGTGCTAAACTATATATAAAAAATATATATAAAAAATGTATATATATATAAAAAATATATATAGCCAGAGAGGATGTTTATATATGTCAATATTTGTGAGGCTTAGTTATTAGTGTATTTTATAGAGACATGGTTAGAAGGGAACCAGGGGCGATTTCTTGGGTAAAGACAAAATTCAAAAAACATCCACAAACGGGCTTAGTAATGTTGGTAAAAATACATTGGTGGAGTAGAGTATCAGGGTTCCACCCCTAGTGATGTTTCAGAAAAGGTATGTCAGGGTTAATTGGTGTCCAGACCCTGTTATATAAATTAACATGATAGTTACTCTAGGGGATTACTCCTAGAGGATGTGTCGGCATTAATATATCTGTAATTCTAGATGCTCGAGTGCCCCCTTAAAAGCCAGTTGGTTAATTTTTCACTGAAGTTTGTTATTATGGGGTCATAACCTTTTAATATGATTCCTCATTTTTCAATCTTGATGGTATGTCTGAGAAGATAGAAATATTTTGGGGTGATGCATAGTCAAGAGCTTATTGGCTATGCTTCATCCGGATCTTTCATAAACCCAACTGAATAGTTAGGGATCCCTCTAGGTTCAAACACACTATGAGCCAGGGGATTTTTCCGATGGTGATTTTCACAAGATTGTGGAAATTCATCTGTGTTAAGGCATATTCGAAGGACTGGAGTACATTTCATTGTGTCATAAGTGTTGCCAACACTGATACACTTTTTCATAATAAAGGGAGTAGTGGCTTAAAAATTGGAAAGAAAACAATTCAAATCAATATCCAGGTTGAGTCCCCCTGGCGCTAGGGACCCCATCTTATGTATCCAACGGGTTTCATTTTGTGAGACCTGGATTCGTTTATTGCCTCCTCTCCAATGATCTTTGATAATGTCTATGCCAAAAAAGGTGATACAGGACGGATCTTTATGATGTTTTTCAGCAAAGTGTCTCGAGAGGCTGTGTTTAGTAAACCCCTTCCGTATGTTTTTGATATGTTCCCGTATCCTAACTTTTAGGGGTCTGGTGGTGCGGCCCCACGTACTGTAAATGGCATGGGCACTCTATAACGTATGTCACATGAGTGCTATTACACGTAATGAGTTCTTTTATTTGAAACTGCTTATTGTGTACATATGATTTGAAGGATGTGGTCCTTCGGGGTTGCGGTCTGTTCGTTTTGCATGGCAGACATCTTTGGCATCTGAAAAACCCCTTGAGGTCAGGGAAAATATTTATTTGCTTCGGGGGGTCCAGTACATTGTGGACCAGATGCGTTCTCAGTGTGGGGGCTCTTCGATAGATGAACTTCGGTCTTGATGGCAATATTGTAACTAATGTTCTGTCCTCCCTGAGGATGGGCCAGTATTTTTTAATAATCTTTTCTACTTGTTGGTACTGGTTATTGTATTCTGTGATAAAGGTTATGTCTGTGGAAGGTACTTTATGGGAGTTCTTACTTTGTAGTAATTCTCCTCTGTTCATATTGCGAATGTTGTTTTTCAGTTTGGTCAGGACTTCTTGTTGATAGCCCTTCTCTAAGAATCTTTTTATTAATACTTCCGCTTGGATGTCAAAATCCTCCACCCGGTGGCAGTTTCTCCTGACCCGCATTAGTTGTCCCTTAGGTATATTCCCTATCCATTTCGGGTGATGGCAACTGGAAGTAGGGATATATCCATTTCGATCTGTCTTCTTGAAAAACGTCTTTGTGCATAGTTCACCCCTGTCTTTAAAGATTTGTAGGTCGAGATAATCAATGCTATGCGCATCCCACTTTCCTGTAAAGGTAATGCCGTACGCGTTGGTGTTGAGTTGCTTCATAAAATTATCAAGGGATGCTCCTGTGCCGTCCCATAAGATAATCAAGTCATCTATATAGCGTCTGTAAAACCTCAACTGAGGGATGTTCAGACCATATATATATTCCTCCTCCCACATGTCCATAAAAAGGTTTGCTACACTGGGGGCATACCGTGCCCCCATGGCCACTCCCCTTTTCTGGACATAGAATTCCTTCTTATACCAGAAATGGTTATTGGCCATGGCCATGTTGAGACCCTCCAAAATAAATGATATTTGTTCTTGTTTCATCTGCGTGTGATGATGTAGTGCCATCTCCACTCCCTTTAATCCGTCCGCTTGCCTAATGCTGGTATACAGCGAGTCCACATCTATCGTTGCCAGTAACAGATGCTCGGTGTGTTCAATGTCCTGTAGTTCTACCATCAGTTGGGTACTATCTTTCAAATGGGATTTTCCTTTCGTGACCAACGGTCTGAGGAATTTATCTAGGTATTCTCCTAATCTAGAAAAAATGGAATTTATGCCGCTTACTATAGGTCTTCCTGGTGGGTTCTCCAATCTCTTATGGATTTTGGGCACCTGGTAGATGACTGGAGTCTTGGTAGATTTGGATATGAGGTATGTAGCCTCCTTGACATTCAAAATTCCAAGTCGGGCGCCCTTCCTAACATATTTGGTTAACTGTTTTTTGTAGGAAGATATAGGGTTCTTTTTTAATTTTATATATGTATCTGGTACTTGTAGCAGTCTTTCCATTTCAGCTTCATAATCTGTTTTCTTAAGTATAACTAATCCTCCCCCCTTATCTGCCGGTCTTATGACCACTCCCTTTTTGTCCCCGATTTGTTTGATGATTTTCCATATATTTTTATTCCCTCGATTTTGTTTCATTTCTAAACCTTCAATGTCCTTCTCCACCATTTTTCTGAAGGCACTGAGGCATTGGTTTCCTGGTGTTTTAGGATTATATAATGAATTGTTTTTCAATGTGGTATGTGTATACACTGATGCCTCTGGTGGTCGTTCGTCCTTATTTAGGGCAAAGTGTTTTTTTCAAATTCAATTTCCTCATGAACTTTTGCAAGTCTATGTACATATCAAATTTATTGAGAGATTTTTCGGGTGCATATTTTAAGCCGAGATCAAGCGCTTTCCATTCCTCATCGGTGAAGTTGGCGTCGCTGAGGTTGTATATGCCCTCTCCTAATACTCTCTTGGCCTTTTTCTTCTTCCCCCCTCTCTTCCCTCTGGTCCTTCTCCTCTCTGTTGGTGCCAGTCTGTCATATTCTCTTCTCTCTCCCATTCCCGGGATCTTCCTGGCCTCCCATGTGAATCTCGGTTCCAATAGGTGGGGAGATCTTGGGATTCCTGTTGTCTCTCCCTGTCCCGTGGAGTGGTTGTCCATCCAGTGGCTCCTGCTTGGTTCCTGGTGTAGCCTCCCCATCTGGGATTCCTGTAAGTAATGGTTGGTTGTCGTCTGCCTGGAGGTCTGTTGTTGTAGCCCCCCCTGGGAGAGAACAGACTGCTGTCGCTTGGGGGTGCCGCCTGTTTGTGGAGAGACTGTGCTGACTTGTCACACGTGCCTTCCTGAAGTGACATCTGCTACACAGGGTAAACGGCTGTTTGTTCCTGGCTGGAAGAGGATCCTCTGGGGCTGTGAGTAAGGTGCCACCCTGCTGAGAGGACACTGCGGGGGCGACTCGGCCCGGACGGACGCCAAATTTGATGACCAGAACCCCTGATGACATCAGACTCCAGCTCCTATATACAGCTCTTCATCGCAGAAGATAATTGCTGACATCCCTGCCGGCTACATACGGACATCTCCCTCCGTGGATGGGTGAGAGGCCTCCGGCCCGTTGTCATTAACCATACACACAGATTTTTACCGTTCATATTGGGCCCCAACGTTGGCTAGCTGAAGAAACTACCACTGGCCAGTGGGTTAGGTACCCGGGTACATTGGGACTAAGTATATATATATATAAGTTCACAGTTAGAATAACCGCATTTATCGTTCATCACTGTTATGCTGGTGTCTCATATGCAGTCTCTGTGTTATGCTGTGTAGAGATAAATGTTGATGTTGTATATTGCTATTCAGATTATTATATATATATAGTAAATCGTTATTTAAACTCTCACAAGGTGTGCTGGTGTGCTGTGGATTCATTATTTGTGGTGTGTCACAGAGGTAAAACAGAAGACCCGATCATCCAGCGGCTCCTTCGGGGGTGAGCGCTACACTTTATTTCCAGGCCAACACAGCCAACATCAACTTCAGTTAGGAAGGAAAGAAAGGTTGATGAAAGAAGAGGAGAACTTGCGGTGTCAGGCCTGGATATGAACGGGCAAGCCTGCCCTTAGCAGTACCAATTTGTAAACTCGTCGCCACTCCTGCACGAGTGGGTGAAGTGCCCACAGACAGGTTTTCTTTCTCTAACCTGGCAGCCGTGGTGTCACTTTGGCGGGACCTGCATCGATCGTGGGATCTGCATCGGGGGGGGGGGCATCAGCGCAGGCAAGTTGGACAGGTAAGTGTCCTTATTAAAAGTCAGCAGCTACACTGTTAGTAGCTGCTGACTTTTAAAAAAAAAATTGCGGGTGGAATCCCGCTTTAACACATTGGTTTCCTTGCAAGCGCAGGAGACCCTTTCTTACAATAAATCTATGATTACCCCTTGGGACAACAGGTGTTCCAAGGCCAAGAAAAAAGACCTTATTTTTTCTGGATCTTTAGCAATTCTTGATCTCTCTTAATTCCAGCTTGTAGCCTGAGGACACCGTGAAGATGACCCACTTGTCCTGAACTTCGTCCCGCCAGGCGTTTGCAAATTGCAGCAGCCTTCCCCCCACTCGGTCGAGTGAGGGTGTTCCTTCATAGAGAAGTTTTGGGGTTTTGCTTGGAAGATTTTTAACCCCAAGTCCTTTTCTGCCATTGGGCTTGGCTCTGGGCCTTTCCCCTAGTGTTAGACTGGGGAGGCTGTTGGCACCGCCTAGAAAATGAGGTTCCAGGGGCTGGGGAAAGAGAACGCTTAAATGAAGGACTTCTTTTTAACGGGCAACAGAAAAGACTTGCCTCCGGTAATCTTTTGGATGTATTTATCCAAGTCATCCCCAAACAGGCATCCCCCCCTAAGGGGGAACGCTGCCAAGTATCTTTTGCAAGAAACATTGGCTTCCCAATGTTTCAACCAAAGGGACCTGTGCATGTGTACCAGCAGGAGATTCAAGCGAGATGCTTGCTGAACAGAGTCCATAATCGCATCAATCACAAAACACAGGGCCTTAAGAAAGTCCTCATAAACCTCAATCTATTCTGTAGAGAGGAGGTTATTTATCTGCTTCATTTGTTCTTTAAGGAACTGACACATACCAATTGCTGCAACTGCAGGTTTTACTACAGCACCAGCCATAGAGGAGGCTTTCAATACAGTTTCCAGCTTCTTATCAGTTGGATCCCCAAAGCAGGGCCGGAGTGGGACTCATTTTCAGCCCTGGAGTTTCATGCCTTAGACCAGCCCACTTTTGTTCATGACATTATGTTCAGGAGTGCGTTTTGTACAGAGTGCGTGGTTCAGGAGTGCGTTTTGTACAGAGTGCGTGGTTCAGGAGTGCGTTACGTACAGAGTGCGTGGTTCAGGAGTGTGTTATGTACAGAGTGCGTGGTTCAGGAGTGCGTTACGTACAGAGTGCGTGGTTCAGGAGTGCGTTTTGTACAGAGTGCGTGGTTCAGGAGTGCGTTACGTACAGAGTGCGTGGTTCAGGAGTGTGTTATGTACAGAGTGCGTGGTTCAGGAGTGCGTTACGTACAGAGTGCGTGGTTCAGGAGTGCGTTACGTACAGAGTGCGTGGTTTAGGAGTGCGTGATGTACAGAGTGCATAGTTCAGGATTGCCTTACATGCAGAGTGAAGGGTTCAGGTTTGCTTATGTACAGCGTGGAGGTGTGTTTATAACTTCCCTGTACCAAGCTCTGTCCCTAAATTTCTGCCCCCCACAGGGCAGAGCGAACCCTCTCTCTCTTCTACATTACACAGCACCCTGCACCTCTGGGCCCCTTTACATTACACGGCATCCTGCATCCCTGGACCCTGTATATGATAGATGAGATGAGAGAGAGAGAGAGAGAGGTGTGAGAGAGAGAGAGAGAGAGGGGTGAGAGAGAA
>JAJQKJ010001657.1:0-100599 GCA_029574335.1 Rana kukunoris
TTGAGCTCTACAGCTCCAAAAAAAAAACATACTATGGACAGGGCGTTTTTATATACAAGGTGATTTGGAGTTATCAAGCCATTGGTTTTCTGGAAACAAAAATTATGATCACAAACCAAGGTTTTACTGTATATATAAAATCATCAATATGTAAATTTCCACTTTGCTGTAAAGTGCTCCAAACATAAAAAGTAGGGTTGTCCCGATACGATACTAGTGTCGGTATCGGGACCGATACTGAGCATTTGCGCGAGTACTTGTACTCGCGCAAATGCTTCCGATGCCAGATTCCATACTTTTTTTTTTGAGAGCGGGTGGGGAGGGGGCGGAGAGCAGAGCACAGAAGCCCGCCGCCGCCTAGATGATCAGCGCGGGGAACATACAGCTTTCATTTTGAATAGCTGTGTGTGTGTGTTCCCCGCCGCACCACGTCATAGCCCCTCCCCCTTGTCCGGGCAGTTTGATAGACAGATCACCCATCCAATCAGATGCTTTGCGCAGCATGCCATTCTGCCGACGTATATCGGCATTAGACAGATAGCAAGTGGTTAAGGATAAGATCAGCAGTAGGGATGAGCTTCGTGTTCGAGTCGGACGTATGTTTTTTGTTCGAAATACGAACAAAACGGGTCTTCGCGCCAAATTCGAGTGACGTGCCATGGCCCATAATTCACTGCGGCATTGCGCGCTGATGATTGGCCAAGCATGCACTATGATGCTTGGCCAATCACAGCGCCGTCAGTACAGAGAGCCGTAATTGGCCAAAGCCAGGGTGGCTTTGGCCAATTATGTCTTAGGGAGTTTAGTACACGCCCCACACTATAAAAGGCCGCCTGCAGGTCAGCCTTGTGTAGTGTGTTCCGGCGCTGGTTAGAGATCAGTCAGAGAGAGAGAGAGAGTGTAATTTTTTCTAGGTAGATAGAGCAGGCAGGCAGGTTAGTCAGTTAATGTTACAGTGTGTAGAGGATATATATACATCCCAGGTGTTGTACATATATTTATACACTGTATAGCTTAGTTAGATCAGTTCTTCCTAATTTACTGGCAGGTAGTTGATTGTGCTATCTGCCGCATTCTCACGTGGTGTATTGCCTGTGTCCTCTGCAGTGTGCACCATAAAACTATACAGGCATACTATATACACCCAGCAGGTACAGTATATAAAGGGATTTTTCATTTTTTTAAGCATCATGATGCTTAAATAAAAAAATAAAAAAATAAGAAAATCCTTTAAATATTGTACCTGCTGGGTGTATATAGTCATAGGCGTGCCCACGGGGTGTGCCGGGTGTGCCCAGGCACACCCTAATCATCCCTGCAGTGCTCACTGTTCTTGCTCTGCACTGACTGCCTACACTCTGCAACATGTACATGATGTCCCTGTGTGTAACTCAGTCACCCAAAACTGCCTGGGGTAATGTCCGCCAGCAAATACAGCTGTGTGCTGCGAGTGGGAGGAATGAGCAGGGAGGGAACTAGCCGCAGAGTAACCCTGCTTGGAGGCCCCATAAGCCGATGCAGCTTCTATAGTTCTGGCTACAGGTCCTGCAGGCACCGGCAGGGTGATCTACATCTGCACTCCAACTCCCCCCTCCGTCCTCTCTTTTGCTTTGAAGCAGCAGACTAGCGGAGCCTGGATTGTGGCTGCAGCCTGCTGGAATCAAGGTGAGCACTGAAGTGCCTTGTGTGTGAAGTGTCTCTGCTCTGTCTTGCAATAATAACCAAGCAGATAACGGGACTGACTTGGAGAGCAATCTCACTCTGGTTGCAAGTGCTCAGTGTCTGGTTGGTCCTGTCCGTTCTGCCAGCCCCTCCCTCACTCCACTAACTGTCCAATGTCACACTCCGCCTCCCATTTGTGTCCGCCCAACCCCGCCCACAGTCCATCCCCCTGCATGTAATGAGCTGTGATTGGGGTTTTGTGAGAAGCTGGGCGGGAGATCTAAAACAATGGCTGCTATAGCTGCATAAGCCACCTAAAGGGGAACCATCCTGAGAGAAGGGAGGCATAATTGGCATAATAACTTTTAACAAAAAACTTTTGCACCGCCAACCACAAATCTGCCCCCCCTCCCCCACCACCTTTGGATCTCTACACTCTCCTCTTTCCAATCTCTATCCTCTCCACCCCCTCCTCTCTCCCTCTCTCCCCCCACTCTCTCTCTCTTTTCCCCCACCCCTCTCTTCTCATTCCCACCCACTTCTCTCTCCCCCCACCACTCCTCCTCCCACCCCCCACTCTCTTTCTCTTTCCCCACCCCTCTCTCTCTTTCCCCCACCTTCTCTCCCCCCACCTCTCCCTCCCCCAACCTCTCTCTCTCCCCCTCCCTCCCCCCCCCCCTCTCATCCCCCCCCCCCTCTCCCCATCTCTCTCTCATCTCTCTCCCATCTCTCCTCCATCTCTCTCTCTCCCATTCCCTCCCACCTCCCTCTCTCTTCCTCTCTCCAACCTTCTCCCTCTCTCCTCCAACCTCTCACCTCTCACCTCTCCTCTTCCCCCACCTCTCTCTCTCTCCCCCCCCCCCACTCTCTCCCCCCCCCCACCTCTCTCCCCCCCCTCTCTCCCCCCAACCCTCTCCCCTCACGCCTCCCCTCTCAACTACCCCACCTCCACTCCCCACCCCCACCCCTCTCTCCACCCCCCATCTCTCTCTCTCTCCCCCACCTCGTCTATCACTCTTCTTTCCCCCACCCCTCTCTCTCCCACCTCATTCTCCCCCCACCCCTCTCTCTCTCCCTTCCTCTCTCTCTTTCCCCCACCCCTTCTCTCTTTCCCCCACCTCTCTCTCCCCCACCTCTATTCTCTCTCCCCACCTCTATCTCTCTCTCCCACAACCTCTTTAATCATCTCTCTCCCCCCACCCCTCTCTCTCTCTCCCCCCACCATCTCTCTCTCTTCCCCCACCCCTTCTCTCTCTTCTCCCCACCCTTTCTCTCTCTTCTCCCCACCTAATTCTCTGTCTCTCCTCCCCATCCACTCTCTCTCTCCCCCACTCTCTCCCCACCTCTCTCTCTCTCTTCCCCCACCTCTCTCTCTCCCCCCCTCTTTCTCTCCCCCCCTCTCTTTCTCTCCCCTTCACTCTCTCCCCCACCTCTCTCTCTTTTCCCCACCCTCTCTCTTTTCCCCCACCCTCTCTCTCCCCCCCACTCTCTTCCCCCCACCCCTCTCTCTCTTTCACCCACCTGTCTCTTCCCACTCTTTCCCCCCACCCCTCTCTCTCTCTCCCCACCTCTCTCTCACTTCTTCCCACCCTCTCTCTCTCTTCCCCCACCCTCTCTCTCTCTCTCCCCCTTCTCTCTCTCTCCCCACCTCTCTCTTTCCCCCGCCTCTCTCTCTTTCCCCCTGTGTATATATACACAGGCGCACGTGTGTTTTAGCTTTGGTTTGAGGTGCACACCCTAATGTAATAGGCTGCGCACGCCTATGTATATAGTATGCCTGTAAAACCGTTTTTGAGAACCCGGGTCTTACCCAGGGAACATCAATGGAATTTTTTTTTTTTAAATGGTCGCTTTTTCTGGAGCAGTGCTGCATCATTAAAATCACTGCTCCAGAAAAAACGACAATTTAAAAAAAAAAAATCCATTGATACATGTTCCCTGGAGCAAGACCCGGGTTCTGAAAGACATTTTCCGACAATAACTTAAATATTGGGCTTTAAAATTAGCACTTTTGAATTTGAACATTTGAGTCCCATTGACGTCAATGGGGTTCTAAATGTTCGCGCGAACATTCGGTCCGTTCGAAGGTTCTGGTGCGAACCGAATGCGGGGGTGTTTCGGCTCATCCCTAATCAGCAGTATGCAGGTTTAAAGCGGAGTTTCACCCTAAATATAAGATCTCCCATGCGCTTCAGCATACTGGCGTCAGCGCCAGTATGCTGGGTTTTTTTTTTTTTTATAGCACACTTACTGTTTTATCGTAGAAATCCTTTTCTGTCCCCCGCGTTGGACGGCGCCAGTACAGCGCGTCACATCTTCCTAAGATACCCGATATGGACTCGGGTATTTCCGGCGCTATGCGGCGCCTGCGCACAGACCTAGGAGCTGACTGCGCAGGCGCCGTATTTCTCCGAAATAGGACTCGGAGAAATACGGCGCCTGCGCAGTCAGCTCCTAGGTCTGTGCGCAGGCGCCGCATAGCGCCGGAAATACCCGAGTCCATATCGGGTATCTTAGGAAGATGTGACGCGCTGTACTGGCGCCGTCCACCACGGGGGACAGAAAAGGATTTCTACGATAAAACAGTAAGTGTGCTATAAAAAAAAAAAAAACCCAGCATACTGGCGCTGACGCCAGTATGCTGAAGCGCATGGGAGATCTTATATTTAGGGTGAAATACCGCTTTAAATACTTCTAGATATCTTAAACAGTAACACCTATAAATAGCTGGCATGCAAATAACTTGTAGAACGTGTTATAGTAGATGCAAATTGAGGTTTGATTCTAAAAAATGAGGTCTAATCACGCTTACAGGCTTTGCGTCTTCTTTTCAAGGCAGTTAAAAGCACATCACATTTACAGACAAAGACAACTTCTGTTCTCATGAATGCAAATTGAACCAAAAGGATGATGAGTTTATCGGTGTCTATTCATGTTGTTTTATGCAAACCACATGCAAACTGGTTATAAGTTGTAATTTTAGATACAACCTGTAGACCAGGGATAGGCAGTGTTTAAGGAGGGGGGGGGGGGTCTACCTGAACAATTTGTTAGCGATCAAAGAGGGGCTGCACCCTCTTTATTTTCTCTTTAAGATTAAAGGATATGTTTACATTTATAGAAAAAATAATAAATGCACATATTTTTGCAGGTAAAATAAAGTGCATTTATTATTTTTTCCTGCAGGAGCCTGGAACTCATTGCACTCGGGATCAGTAGCTCACAAGTGCAATGTGGTCTCCTGCAGACATGTCTTCAGGCTTTCAACCAGGGGCGTTGCTAGGTGGCAAAAAGACCAGGGGCTTCAGCCCGAAGTCCAAGGCCGGAAAGGGGGGGGGGGGGTAGTGGTGTTGTATGTGGCGTAGCGTTTTTTTGGGGCTGGGTGGTGGGTTTGTGTGACTTTCCAGTGCCCATCAATGCTGACCACTGACCTGCCTGACCTACATACACTGACCTGCCTGACACTGACATGCTTGACCTACATACACTGACCAGTGACCTGCATGACCTTAACACACACTGATCTACTGACAATGGCATAGATACACACACTGACTTACCTGAGCTCAGCCGTGGTGTGAGGTCACAGCAGGAAGCAGGTAGTCAGTCACTCGTCACTGTCAGAGAGGAGAGAAGAGGAGCTGCCGTGCTGAGGAGGAGAGAGGAGCTGGCATGCCGAGGAGGAGAGAGGAGCTGCCGTGCCGTGGAAGAGAGTAGCTGCCTTCCCAAGGAGGAGAGGAGCTGCCTTCCCGAGGAGGAGAGGAGCTGCCATGCCGAGGAGGAGAGGAGCTGCCATGCCGAGGAGGAGAGGAGCTGTCATGCCGAGGAGGAGAGGAGATGTCATGCCGAGGAGGAGAGAGGAGTTGCAATGCCGAGGAGGAGAGAGGAGCTGCCATGCCAAGGAGGAGAGAGGAGCTGCCATTCCGAGGAGAGGAGCTACCATGCCGAGGAGGAGAGGAGAGCCGCCCGCCCGAGCAGGGATATTGTTCGGCGGCTGCATTTGAAATTTCCGCCTTCTGGAGACTGCAGGTTATGATAGACGTCACGTCACACGTCCCATGGTCCTTGCATTGGCGTTTCAGGCTCCAGAAGGCGAGACCTATGGCGCTCGGCCACTTTCGGCTGAACTCGGCCGCAGCTGCTTTCAGCCGCACTCGGCCACTTTTGGCCACTTTCGGCCGCACTCGGCCACACTCAGAGTCGGCCACAGCCGCGATCAGATCGGTCCCAGGCCCCGGCGCTCAGGCCAACAATAGAATGCATCATTCAATAGACTCAGGGCTTTAGGGGGTCCCATTCGGGGTCCAGCCCCCCAAGCCGGCCCTCCCGACGCCCCTGCTTTCAACCCATATCTCTGTACGACTTTTCATTTTTGAAAGATGAGGACATTTTAGTGGACTATGAGAGCGGTCATCAGTGCCCTTGCAGCCTATAAAAACAACAAGTCTGTCTGCAGCGCTGTCTTTAAAAAGTGACAAACAAGTGAGGGCAGAAGAACCCCTGCCTGCTGTCACTGGGATCGGGGGAGAGGAGGCAGGAGCCAATACATGTTACATCTTTCACCCTAAATAATGTAATATGTTCCAAAGGTGAACTTTAGGGCCAGTTCACACCAGACGCAGCTCCGTACAGTTTCGTGTGCATTTTTTATGCACTAAAAATGCATTCACGGTATTTTCCATGTATTCCAATGGCTCTAGTTGGCTCTAGTTTACACCATGCAGTCAGTTTCCGGTGCAGAAACTGACTGGAAACTGTCTATATGTTGTGAACTAGAGCCAACTAGAGCCATTGGAATACATGGAAAACGCTGTGCAGGCATTTTGTGCAGAAAAAAGGCACATGCAATTGCGTCTGGTGTGAACTGGCCCTTAAGGAGTAACTCAACTTTTTTTTGATGATCTCTGTACATTGCAGTGATTTTAACAAACTTTGTTACAGATTCTTACCCTTTGTTATTCTGAAGCAATAGTTTGCAGATTGAAAAGGAAAGGTAATTATAAATAACATTCATGACTTGTGTCAACGTGACTTCTGTCGCAATTGTACATGCTATATATATTTTGCTATTTTTTTGCTAGTTTCCCCCCACAAAAGTAGAGTTATCCTTTAGATCGTTGCTAAACCCAGGACCCTGTATTCACTATATATTATTTTCCACAGTACACAGAACATGAAAAAACAATTATTTTAGTAAATATAAACTGATAAATACCTTTTCTCATTAGCAGTACATAGCAGTCTTGCAACTATCAGTTTTATCTGATTAAAGCTTGTAGGAGGAGTTTTTATTGGACTGTCCCCAGAGGCTGCAGGACCCCTGACCCTCTGTCTGGACAGTGCTGATTGGCCCTGTGCTGATCACATGCACATGCACAAAAACTCTCTAGCAATGCACACCAAACTGAGCATGTGCAGTGTGCCCCCAAGGCTCTGTCTTATCAGGAGATGGTTTGTGGACAATGGAAGAATACGTTACAGGAAGTTAGTACAGCGATCTCCCCTGCTGAACTATTGTGTTCTGACACGGGGATGCCCCCTACCAGAAAACTCCGCTGAAAGCGCTGATCGGAAGTCGTCGGCTTCTGGTTTTCCAGAATGCTGCTTCTCCAATAGAAGCTGGCCAATTGGCCTACTTCTGTCTTCTGTATGCACACGGGTTCGAAAGTCGGACAATTGTTACAAAACACAGGACCCTGCATTCACTCTATCTGGTCTTCCACAGAACATGAAAATGCAATTATTTTAGTAAATATGAACTTTTCTCACCAACAGTACCCTAACTGTGAGATGAGACAAGACTGCAAAACCCCTGACCCTCGGTCTGGGCAATTGGCCCTGTGCTGATCACATGCACCCTCCCAAGAGAAAAAAAAAAACTCTCTAGCAATACACACCAAACTGAGCATGTGCAGAGTGCCCCCAAGGCTCTGTTTTATCAGGTGACTGATTGTGGACAGTGGAAAAAGTTGAGGTTCAGAGAAGACAGGATCAAACAGCCTTTTTTTACAAAATGCAGGGGATTAACCCCACAGAGAGAAGAACAAACATGGTTTACTGTATATACAGACTGATCTTACTATCGGGGGTTTAGTAACACTTAACCTCCCTGGCGGTATCCCCGAGCGTGACTCGGGATGGGTTTTTTCTGCTAAGAACGGTATCCCCGAGTCACGCTCGGGGTAACCATGCAGAGCCTGCAGCGCGCGCTGGCTTACCTTCTTCCTGGATCCAGCGATGCATCCACGCTGTGTGAGCGAGCGGGTGCTCGCTCGATTCACACAGCGTTCCCGTGTGCCGCCGATCTCCGTTTCCTGCGACGTTACGACGCACGGAAGCGGAGAACGGCGCCAAATTCAAAAAAGTAAACAAACACTTTACATACAGTATACTGTAATCTTATAGATTACAGTACTGTATGTAAAAAATACACACCCCCCTTGTCCCTAGTGGTCTGTCCAGTGCCCTACAGTGCCTGCCGCCGAGAATGTGTTTATAGCACGACAGCATCGCGCTGATTCTCGGCGACAGGCTGCCGACATCTCGCACTCGCTGGGATAGTAAAAGCACATTCCAGCGAGTGCGTCATAGAAGCGACGGGGATCCGACGCGGATTCCCGCCAATTCTACACGTGGGCGGAGTTTGTTATGAATCCTGAGAAGGAATTCCCCGCCGGATTTTAAATAAAAATCCGGCATGGGTTCCCCCCTCAGGAGCATAACGGGCCCTTAGGTCTGGTATGGGTTGTAAGGAGACCCCCATACGCCGAAAAAACGGCGTGGGGGTCCCCCCACAATCCATACCAGACCCGTATCCAAAGCACGCCGGCCGGCCGGTCAGGAGGGGAGTGGGGGGCGAGCGAGCGCCCCCCCCTCTCCTGAGCCGTACCGGGCAGCATGCCCTCAACATGCCCCCCCCACCCCAGAGCACCCTGTCCCCATGTTGATGAGGACAGGGCCCCTTCCCGACAACCCTGGCCGTTGGTTGTTGGGGTATGCGGGCGGGAGGCTTATCGGAATCTGGAAGCCCCCTTTAATAAGGGGGCCCCCAGATACCGGCCCCAGGGCCGTCTTTAATATGGTTTGGGCCCTGGGCAAACATTTTTTTTGGGCCCCCCTTCAGCTTATTTTGGGCCTGGCTGGTTCACATGTATGTGTTTTGGCGGCCCTCATTTGTGCAGGCACAGCAGCCCATTGATTTGAATGGGCTGCCATGTCTTTGTTTCCTGCAGAAAAAAGGTTCATTCAGCATTTTAAAAATCAGTTGCCTTGAAATCCATTCTGCTTTTGCACCATGCTACTTACCTGCAGTTCTTGCACCGTGCTACTTACCTGCAGTTCTTGCACCATGCTACTAACCTGCAGTTCTTGCACACACAAACGCACTGTGTTTTTAAAAGCGTGACCTAAACGTCTAAAAATGCAGCGAGTTTGACAGTGCGGGAACTGCAGATAAGTCACAGCAGACAGCAGAATGGAAAGACAGTGCTGTATTTCATTGCTTGATGGGCATAGGTGTGCCGTGTGCTCAGCCTATTACATGAGGCATCAAATGAATGGGCTGCTGTGCCTGCACAAATGTGGGCCGCCAAAACACATACATGTGAACCAGTCAGGCCCAAAATAAGCCCATCAAGCAGTTAAATAAAGACAGTAATGCCATGTGCTCTGAGGCCTCACTCAGCCTGGACTGCAGGGCTGCTCTGTGACTTAAAAAGTTCCTGTATTTTACACATGGCATGGCCTGGGGTCCCATGGTGCTAAAGCAGAATGGACAGACGGTGCTGTGACCCCATGCCATGCCATGTGTAAAATACAGGAACTTTTTAAAACACTGACCAGACCTGCAGTGAATCATCAAATATTATAAAGACTTTGGGCACACTCTACAGAAAACTTCTATTTACAATATAGATTAGCAAACAGTGACATACATTGAGGAGCAGGACATGAAGAAGTCAGCCTCGGGAAGAGCAAACTGGGGATGTTATAAAATCACATTCTAATTCACTTTTATATACAAGCAGCACCCAGTGGCAGGAAGGGAGAAGTGCACGTCTAAAGGGAAGCCAGGTGTTCTGTACATTTTAAAACACTGGGAAGGGAAGCAGTACTGTCACCTGGCTGCGTGCCGCTGATGATTTTCAGCCTGATTTGTGGGCAGCACAGGGGCTTAATCTGCGGCAGGGCCGCCATCAGGAATTATGGGGCCCCTTACATAGCTTCAGGCATGGGCCCCCTGGAGCAGAGAACGGAGGGGGTGCTGCCCCCTTAAATTAAGACGCGGGGGGGGCGGGGCTGCCGCAAATTTAGAAGCGGGAGGCCCTTTACAAAAAAAAGATTTAATAAAGAAAAATATATATAAAAAAAGGGGTGTTGCCATCCGGGACCTCTGGACCCTTTAATAAAAAATAAAATAAAATTAATATATTAAAAATAAACACTTATAAAAAAAAAGTGGGGTTGCCATCCAGGGCCCTGGGAAACTCTGGGCCCTTTAATAAAAAAAATATATAAACAAAAATAAAAAAATAAACATTTATAAAAAAGGGTGTTTGCCACATGGGGCCCTGGGGACCTCTGAGCCCTTTAATTTTATATATATACATATATATAAATAAAAATAAATAAAAAGAAAAAAAAGAAATAAAATATAAAAAAAATTATAAAAAAAGTGGGGTTGCCATCCAGGGCCCTGGGGACCTCTGGGTCCTTTAATAATAAATAACATTTATATTATATAATATGTATATATATATATAATATATATATATATATATATATATATATATATATATATATATATATATATATTAAAAGAAATATATAAAAAAGTTTTTTTTATAAAAAAAAATGGGGGGTCTTCATCCGGGGCCCTAGGGAACTACGGGCCCCTGGGGACCTCCAGACCTCTAAAAAAAATTGGCCCTTTAATAAAAAATATAATAAAAATATATAAAATAAATATATTTTTTTTATTTAAAAATAAATAAAAAAAGGGGGGTTGCCATCTTGGGCCCTGGGGGCCTCCGGGTCCCTGGGGACCCCTAAAAAAAATTGGCCCTTTAATAAAAAATAAAAATATATTTAAAAAAATTGGCCCTTTAATAAAAAATAAAATAAAAATCTATAAAATAAATATATTTTTTTATTTAAAAATAAATAAAAAAAAGGGGGGGTTGCCATCTTGGGCCCTGGGGGCCTCCGGGCCCCTGGGGACCTCCGGACCTCCGGACCTCCAGACCCCTAAAAAAAAAAAAAAAAAAATATAAATTTTTTTTTTTTTTCAAAGGGGGTTGCTTTGGGCCCCCAACAGTGACAGGGCCCTGGGCAGCTGCCCCTGTTTGCCCTATGGTAGAGACGGCCCTGACCGGCCCCCCACCCTAAGTGAATGAGTATGGGGTACATTGTACCCCTAACCATTCACCTGCAAGAAAAGTTTAAACACAAATAAACCACACAGGGTATTGAAATATTTTATTAGTTGGCCGCCGGGGGGGGGGGGGTGTGTATGATCGCTTTTATAAAAGCGCCCCCTCCGGCGGGCTTCTGCGGGGGGGGGTGGGTGCCGCTGTTCTTCACCGCCGTCTGGTTCTCTTCCGCCGCCGGGGGGGGCGCTTTGATAAAAGCGCCCACCACCCGGCGGGCTTCCTTCGACATCTTCGGCGGTGGGGGGGGGTCTTCTCCCGCTCTCCGGGGTCTTCTCCCGCTCTCCGGGGTCTTCTACGGCTCTCCGGGGGTCTTCTACGGCTCTCCGGGGGTCTTCTACGGCTCTCCGGGGGTCTTCTTCTTCTTCAGGACTCGCCGCCGCTATCTTCGTGTGTTAGCTCAATTACTGGCGGCGGCGAGTCCCCTCTTCTGTGACGTCTTCTTCTCTTCTTCTTCTCCAGATGTTGACGCGACGCTTCCTTTCGCTGTTATGGCTGGCGCGCGGCTCGCAGCGAGTTATATAGGCCTGTCTTGTGACGTCGCAGTCCCATCATGCTCCGGTAGGTACCACGTGCTACCTACCGGAGCATGATGGGACTGCGACGTCACAAGACAGGCCTATATAACTCGCTGCGAGCCGCCGAAGTTGTCGAAGGAAGCCCGCCGGGTGGTGGGCGCTTTTATCAAAGCGCCCCCCCGGCGGCGGAAGAGAACCTGACGGCGGTGAAGAACAGCGGCACCCACCCCCCCGCAGAAGCCCGCCGGAGGGGGGCGCTTTTATAAAAGCGATCATACACACCCCCCCCGGCGGCCAACTAATAAAATATTTCAATACACTGTGTGGTTTATTTGTGTTTAAACTTTTCTTGCAGGTGAATGGTTAGGGGTACAATACTCATTCACTTAGGGTGGGGGGCCGGTATCTGGGGGCCCCCTTATTAAAGGGGGCTTCCAGATTCCGATAAGCCTCCCGCCCGCATACCCCGACAACCAACGGCCAGGGTTGTCGGGAAGGGGCCCGGTCCTCATCAACATGGGGACAGGGTGCTCTGGGGTGGGGGGCTGCAGTGCGCCCCCTGCCCCAGAGCACCTGACCCCCCCATGTTGAGGGCATGCTGCCCGGTACGGCTCAGGAGGGGGGGGGGGCGCTCGCTCGCCCCCCACTCCCCTCCTGACCGGCCCGGCCGGCGTGCTTTGGATACGGGTCTGGTATGGATTGTGGGGGGGACCCCCACGCCGTTTTTTCGGCGTAGGGGGGTCTCCTTACAACCCATACCAGACCTAAGGGCCTGTTATGCTCCTGAGGGGGGAACCCATGCCGGATTTTTATTTAAAATCCGGCGGGGACTTCCTTCTCAGGATTCATAACAAACTCCGCCCACGTGTAGAATTGGCGGGAATCCGCGTCGGATCCCCGTCGCTTCTATGACGACTTTGTCTCCATCGCGGCAAGCCAGCTCGGCGCTGGCTCCCGCGATGGGGCTCGCAAGTGCTCAATCTCGCCGAGAAAGGGAGCGAGATTGACACAATATCGCGGTCAACCACTGTACATGTTCTTTTATAAAATAAAAAGTGTTCTTTCTGCCTGGAAACTGTAGATTGCCCATAGCAACCAAAAGTAGCTCACAAGTGCAATGTGGTCTCCTGCAGACATGTCTTCAGGCTTTCAACCAGGGGCGTTGCTAGGTGGCAAAAAGACCAGGGGCTTCAGCCCGAAGTCCAAGGCCGGAAGGGGGGGGGGGTAGTGGTGTTGTATGTGGCGTAGCGTTTTTTTGGGGCTGGGTGGTGGGTTTGTGTGACTTTCCAGTGCCCATCAATGCTGACCACTGACCTGCCTGACCTACATACACTGACCTGCCTGACACTGACATGCCTGACCTACATACACTGACCAGTGACCTGCATGACCTTAACACACACTGATCTACTGACAATGGCATAGATACACACACTGACTTACCTGAGCTCAGCCGTGGTGTGAGGTCACAGCAGGAAGCAGGTAGTCAGTCACTCGTCACTGTCAGAGAGGAGAGAAGAGGAGCTGCCGTGCTGAGGAGGAGAGAGGAGCTGGCATGCCGAGGAGGAGAGAGGAGCTGCCGTGCCGTGGAAGAGAGTAGCTGCCTTCCCAAGGAGGAGAGGAGCTGCCTTCCCAAGGAGGAGAGGAGCTGCCATGCCGAGGAGGAGAGGAGCTGCCATGCCGAGGAGGAGAGGAGCTGCCATGCCGAGGAGGAGAGGAGCTGCCATGCCGAGGAGGAGAGGAGCTGTCATGCCGAGGAGGAGAGGAGATGTCATGCCGAGGAGGAGAGAGGAGTTGCAATGCCGAGGAGGAGAGAGGAGCTGCCATGCCAAGGAGGAGAGAGGAGCTGCCATTCCGAGGAGAGGAGCTACCATGCCGAGGAGGAGAGGAGAGCCGCCCGCCCGAGCAGGGATATTGTTCGGCGGCTGCATTTGAAATTTCCGCCTTCTGGAGACTGCAGGTTATGATAGACGTCACGTCACACGTCCCATGGTCCTTGCATTGGCGTTTCAGGCTCCAGAAGGCGAGACCTATGGCGCTCGGCCACTTTCGGCTGAACTCGGCCGCAGCTGCTTTCAGCCGCACTCGGCCACTTTTGGCCACTTTCGGCCGCACTCGGCCACACTCAGAGTCGGCCACAGCCGCGATCAGATCGGTCCCAGGCCCCGGCGCTCAGGGCCAACAATAGAATGCATCATTCAATAGACTCAGGGCTTTAGGGGGTCCCATTCGGGGGTCCAGCCCCCCAAGCCCGGCCCTCCCGACGCCCCTGCTTTCAACCCATATCTCTGTACGACTTTTTCATTTTTGAAAGATGGAGGACATTTTAGTGGACTATGAGAGCGGTCATCAGTGCCCTTGCAGCCTATAAAAACAACAAGTCTGTCTGCAGCGCTGTCTTTAAAAAGTGACAAACAAGTGAGGGCAGAAGAACCCCTGCCTGCTGTCACTGGGATCGGGGGGAGAGGAGGCAGGAGCCAATACATGTTACATCTTTCACCCTAAATAATGTAATATGTTCCAAAGGTGAACTTTAGGGCCAGTTCACACCAGACGCAGCTCCGTACAGTTTTGTGTGCATTTTTTATGCACTAAAAATGCATTCACGGTATTTTCCATGTATTCCAATGGCTCTAGTTGGCTCTAGTTTACACCATGCAGTCAGTTTCCGGTGCAGAAACTGACTGGAAACTGTCTATATGTTGTGAACTAGAGCCAACTAGAGCCATTGGAATACATGGAAAACGCTGTGCAGGCATTTTGTGCAGAAAAAAGGCACATGGAATTGCGTCTGGTGTGAACTGGCCCTTAAAGAGTAACTCAACTTTTTTTTGATGATCTCTGTACATTGCAGTGATTTTAACAAACTTTGTTACAGATTCTTACCCTTTGTTATTCTGAAGCAATAGTTTGCAGATTGAAAAGGAAAGGTAATTATAAATAACATTCATGACTTGTGTCAACGTGACTTCTGTCGCAATTGTACATGCTATATATATTTTGCTATTTTTTTGCTAGTTTCCCCCCACAAAAGTAGAGTTATCCTTTAGATCGTTGCTAAACCCAGGACCCTGTATTCACTGTATATTATTTTCCACAGTACACAGAACATGAAAAAACAATTATTTTAGTAAATATAAACTGATAAATACCTTTTCTCATTAGCAGTACATAGCAGTCTTGCAACTATCAGTTTTATCTGATTAAAGCTTGTAGGAGGAGTTTTTATTGGACTGTCCCCAGAGGCTGCAGGACCCCTGACCCTCTGTCTGGACAGTGCTGATTGGCCCTGTGCTGATCACATGCACATGCACAAAAACTCTCTAGCAATGCACACCAAACTGAGCATGTGCAGTGTGCCCCCAAGGCTCTGTCTTATCAGGAGATGGTTTGTGGACAATGGAAGAATACGTTACAGGAAGTTAGTACAGCGATCTCCCCTGCTGAACTATTGTGTTCTGACACGGGGATGCCCCCTACCAGAAAACTCTGCTGAAAGCGTTGATCGGAAGTCGTCGGCTTCTGGTTTTCCAGAATGCTGCTTCTCCAATAGAAGCTGGCCAATTGGCCTACTTCTGTCTTCTGTATGCACACGGGTTCGAAAGTCGGACAATTGTTACAAAACACAGGACCCTGCATTCACTCTATCTGGTCTTCCACAGAACATGAAAATGCAATTATTTTAGTAAATATGAACTTTTCTCACCAACAGTACCCTAACTGTGAGATGAGACAAGACTGCAAAACCCCTGACCCTCGGTCTGGGCAATTGGCCCTGTGCTGATCACATGCACCCTCCCAAGAGAAAAAAAAAAAACTCTCTAGCAATACACACCAAACTGAGCATGTGCAGAGTGCCCCCAAGGCTCTGTTTTATCAGGTGACTGATTGTGGACAGTGGAAAAAGTTGAGGTTCAGAGAAGACAGGATCAAACAGCCTTTTTTTACAAAATGCAGGGGATTAACCCCACAGAGAGAAGAACAAACATGGTTTACTGTATATACAGACTGATCTTACTATCGGGGGTTTAGTAACACTTAACCTCCCTGGCGGTATCCCCGAGCGTGACTCGGGATGGGTACCTACCTTAGATTGCCCATAGCAACCAAAAGTGTCCCTTTATGTCAAAAATTGTTTTAGATCAGCTATAGATCAGCTAAAAGCGATAATAAATTTTAATCACTTGCAGAATTGAGCGATAACGATTTGTGGGGAAATTCGTCATAAAAAAAAAAAAATAATGACAGCCACAATTCTGCAACTGAGCAAATTTCAGTGTTTTTGAGTTGATTACATTATTGAATATTTTTTATTATAATTACATTATAATTTGTTATAATTATTTATAGTTTTTTATTATATAAAAAATTATGATTTTGTTTTTCAAACTTTATCATACCCGGGATGTCTTGTTTGGACAGATTTAAGCAAGTTATTCCTAAGAATTGCAGGCCTACAGTATAAAATGCCAAATTTCCATGCAAATAATTGTACCGCTTTTGGTACGTAATTCCAGACAGAATCATACCGCCAGGGAGGTTAAAGCAAGGCTGCAATATAAAGTACAATAAAAAGTGGTAAAGAATGGGGCTGTGTGGCCACACAACTGCTCACAACGTACACAGTTGCCTGACGGCTTTTCTGGTAACTAGGGGATAAACTAGGCGGTAGGGAGGTGATACAATGCCTCCTCAGTACCTGGCTTTTGTTGTCTGAAAAGAGATCCAAACGCGGATCACACTTCAGACAGCAAAGCAAGTCTAAATAAGGCCTAATGCCTTGTACACACAAGCAGAATTTCCGATGGAGAAAGTCCAACGGAAGCTTTTCATCGGATATTCCGTCCGTGTGTATGCCCCATTGGACTTTTTTCCGTCAGAAATTCTGACGGATTTAGATAGAGAACATGTTCTCTATTTTTCAGATCTATCGGAATTTCCGTCTGTCTGTATGCAATTCCAACGGACTAAAAATCACGCATGTTCAGAATCAAGTCGACGCATGATCGGAAGCATTGAACTTAATTTTTCTCAGCTCGTCGTAGTGTTGTACGTCACCGTGTTCTTGAAAGTCGGAGTTTGGTGTGACCGTGTGTATGCAAGACAGCTTGAGCGGAATTCCGTCGGAAAAACCAACAGAGTTTATTCCGACGGGAAAACCGGTCGTGTGTACAAGGCCTAAGAGAGGTGCATTCTGACACTTGGGAAAGCCAGCTGTATGGAGCCAATGATCTTTTTTTAGCTGTCTTTTATGGAGGCGTTCTGACCACCACGGTCAGGTCGCGTACACACGGTTGGTCAAAACCGATAAAAAAAACGGACTGAAGGACCATTTCATTGGTCCAAACCGATCGTGTGTGGGCCCCATCGGTCAGTTATCCTTCGGTCAAAAAAAAGAGAACTTGCTTTAAAATTTGACCGATGGGTCAAAACCGATCGTAAGTATGCAAAAGCATTGGTTAAAAGGCTGCGCATGCTCAGAATCAAGTCGACGCATGCTTGGAAGCATTGAACTTCGTTTTTTTCAGCACGTCGTGTTTTACGTCACCCCGTTTTTTTAACCGATGGTGTGTAGGCACATCAGACCGTCAGCTTCATCGGTTCATCCTTCGGACCGTTCTCATCGGATGGACTGATCGTGTGTACGCGGCCTCAGGGGACATTCTTCCGACTAACCACCAATGGAAAGGACCATTAATTGGTTTCAGCAAGGGATCGCTGGGACCTGAAGATTATTTCAAGGGTTCCTCTGGGTGGAAAGGGGTGCTGTAGACAACAATTAACATGGCTGACATATACACAAGTTTTCTGAAGGTTTTTTATTGGAAGTGAATACAGGAGAAGGATCGCTGAACATAAGGCACGCTGTACAGGTCAGAGCCATGTCCTCGCAGTGACTGTCACACTCGGATGCTGCCAGGGACACACCTGTGACACAGCTGACATCAGCACAATCTTACAGGTTATATAGGAGATGGTGCTTTGTCTGGGGATGCTCTCTACGCCCACATCTGTTCCTGGCCTTTATTACCGGCCTTCCCTTGGGAGTATTGTCCTATTGTGATTGGCTGGGAGGGAGGAGATTTCAATCTTTCTAGACCACTGATTGGGTGAAGGTGAAGCAAGGACCATCTCCCCATCCCAGTGCAGTATAGATTATTATGGGAAGGAAGGCATCCCTGGGAGTCCCTTAGATGTGCATTCACATTGCTCTCGCCTTTGGCTCACTCTCCCTGTGTTACATTACATTACATAGAAATCCTGGCAGTGTCTGAAGAAGAATGAGGATTTGTTCGCTCAGCACTCCCAGGCACAGTGTAGCATTTTTTTTTTTTCTCAGCAGACAGCAAATATTTTTTTCTGGAAGCAAGCAGTCAGTGCCAGGTGACATTTCACTCAATACTGAATAAACCTCAGACGCTTGTAATGTGCATTGATTGAGCACTGACACTTGCAGATCAGTTTTGTCCCCAGATGCCATGTTTGTACCCGCTGTCCAATAATGTTTACACAGATAGCCCTGGATACTGATGGAAAGACTACAAGACATCACCATTTAAAAAAAAAATAATACATATTTAACCTCCCTGGCGGTATGATTCTTTAAGATTTTAGGTGCTAAAAGCGGTACCATTATTTGCAAGGGAATTTGGCGTTTTATACTGTAGGCTTGTAATTCTTAGGAATAACTCACTTAAATCTATTCAAACAAGAGTCTAATAGGCATCCCGGGTATGATTTTTTTTTTTTTTTTTAATTAAAAATTATAATATAATAAATAATTATAAAAAATGATCACAAATGATAATATAATTATAGTAAAAATTATTCAATAATGTAATCAAATCAAAATCACTGAAATTTGCTCAGTTGCAGAATTTTTGCTGTCATTTTTTTTTTTTTTTTATGACGAATTTCCCCATAAATCGCTATCGCTAAATTCTGCAAGTGATTCTGATTTATTATCGCTGTTTTTTAGCTGCTCTAAAACAATTTTTGCCATAAAGGGACACTTTTGGTTGCTATGGGCAATCTACAGTTTGCAGGGAGAAAGAAAAGTTTTTATTATACAAAATGACATGTAGTGTACAGGGCAGACCACTAGGGACATGGGGGGTGTGTATTTTTTACATACAGTACTGTAATCTATAAGATTACAGTGTACTGTATGTATAGTGTTTGTTTACTTTTTTAAATTTGGCGCCGTTCCCCCCCCTACGTCGCGACGCTCGCAGGGAAGGGAATCGGCGGAACACACAGCATCAGGCGGACATCCGGCCGCCGAGTACTGCGGGGATTCATCGCTGGATCGCAGAGAAAAGGTAAGTAAACTTTTTCTGCATCCAGCGTGCCACACGCCGTGCCACACGCCAGGGAGGCTAGTCTGACCGGCGATCCAGCGGGAAACCCCCGCCGGATCGCCAGGAATTTTTGGGGGAAAAAAAAAATGCACCCCGAGCGTGACTCGGGGTTACCGCTTCTGGCACTGAATGTTAACCCCGAGTCACGCTCGGGAATACCGCCAGGGAGGTTAAAGGGTCACTAAAGGAAAAAAATTTTTTTTTGCTGAAATAACTGTTTACAGTGTATATAGACATAATTAACCGATTCCTTTTAAAAATGATTAAAAATAGATAAAAATCAATCATTTAATGTGCCTGCAGGTTAGTTTCACTTTTAAACTGGTTTCATGTTTCTGTGAAGTAAAGAGACACACAGAACAACAACAAACAAATACAGGGCAGTGTTTTGTTTTTAAAATGAATCTGATTGGTTCTGAGGAGTTTTAGACACACAGTAATGGCAGCTTGGACCACCGTGAAAAGCTGTCATGAGATTTTTAATAAGGAGCCAGACAAGCAGGAAGTGTGGAAATCAGAGCAGAATTACAGCAACTTCAAAGCAAAAAAACGAACAATGAGGACATGAAACCAGGACTGCAGTAAGGTAAAGGAAGCTATTTAGCTAAAAAAAAATCCTTTAGTGATCCTTTAACTTTACAATGGGTTGCTGAGCAGACCCAAAAATGTAGATTTTGATGTTATAATTAAATCTGAGTAAACGTCCTATCATTTTTTCATTAACCAATGAAGCTAACTGATGGTCTGATGTGCCTACACACCATCGGTTAAAAAACCGAGCGTGTCAGAACGCGGTGATGTAAAACACAACGACGTGCTGGAAAAAACGAAGTTCAATGCTTCCAAGCATGCGTCGACTTGATTCTGAGCATGCGCGGCTTTTTAACCGATGCTTTGGCATACTAACGATCGTTTTTGACCAATCGGTTAGGCGTCCATCGGTTAAATTTTAAAGCAAGTTCTCTTTTTTTTGACCAAAGGATAACTGTCCGATGGGGCCTACACACGATCGGTTTGGACCGATGAAACAGTCCTTTAGTCGGTTTTGACTGATCGTGTGTACGTGGCCTTAGAAGGGAAATCGAAGGAAAAGGTAAATGAACGAAACAATGCATTAGCTTAAAGGAACCTATTTAGGAAATAAAAAACAAACCTTTACAACCCCTTTAAATTTAAGTTAATTTACGTTTTACATACATGCGCTGCGCTGGTCCCATTGTGTACTTAACCACTTCAGCCCCGGATGGATTTAACCCCTTCCTGACCAGAGCATTTTTTGCGATTCGGCACTGCGTCGCTTTAACTGACAATTGCACGGTCGTGCGACGTTGTACCTAAAAAAAATTGACGTCCTTTTTTTCCCACAAATAGAGCTTTCATTTGGTAAGATTTGATCACCTCTGCGGATTCAATTTTATGCGCTATAAACAAAAAAAAGTGACAATTTAGAAAAAAATATATATTTTTTACTTTTTGCTATAATAAACAGCCCACATTTTTTTTTTTTTTTTTTTTAATGTCTTTATCAGTTTAGGCCGATATGTATTCTTCTAGATATTTTTGGTAAAGAAAATCGAGATAAGTGTATATTGATTGGTTTGCGCAAAAATTATAGGGCCAGATTCACAGAGCCCTTACTCCTGTTTAACTGGTGTTAGACTGGAGTAATTTCAAATTACGCACGTTTTTTAGCTAGTCGAAAACCTCAAACCATGAATAGACGGCTGCAGGCTTTAATTCGACTGGATTACGTGTTCGTACGCCTTCGGATCTACGCTGCAATAAAATTGCGGCCACTGGGTGGACTTCCCGTCATTTTCCGCGTCGGGGTATGCAAATGAGCTTTTACCGGCGATCTCCGAAATTACGATCTTCATTCGCAATCTCTTACGGCACCTTTAGTCATCTTTTTTTTGCGTAACACTATACCAGCTTTTTGCTGCTCTAATATTTGACAGCCCATGTTAAGTATGGCCGTCGTTCCCGCGTCGAATTTCTACGTTTTCCGACGTCTTTTATTATTTTTTACGTAAGTGGTCTGGGAATAGGAATGTTCGTAAACGACGCTACTCAAACAACGAATGACGTAACGACGTGATTTCGCGCAATGCACGGCGGGAAATTTCTGAACGGAGCATGCGCAGTTCGATCGCCGCGGGGACGCGCTTAATTTAAATGCTTCACGCCCCCTAATCGCGTATTTCGATTACGCGGCGAGAAATAGACTACGCCGCCGTAGCGTACGGTCAAAAATCTACCAGAATTCGGTGTAGAGCCTGGTAAAATACGGCAGCGTAGAGTATTTTGATTACGCAGCGCAATATTAAGTGTATGTGAATCTGGCCCATAGTGTCTACAAAATAGGGAATAGATTTATGGCATTTTTATTATTATTTTTACTAGTAATGGCGGTGATCGGGCGATTTTTATCGGGACTGCGACATTGCAGGGGACAGATCGGACACTTTTGACACTTTTTTTGGAGTAGTGACATTTATACAGTGATCAGAGCTAAAAATAGGCTCCGATTACTGTGTAAATGCTGCTGGCAGGTAAGGGGTTAACACTGTGGGGCGATCAAGGTGTTAACTGTGTTCCCTATGAGTGTTTCTAACTGTGGGGGGGTGTGCTTACTGGAAGATGATAGCGATATATATACACACACACATACACACACAGAGTATCTCACAAAAGTGAGTACACCCCTCACATACTTGTAAATATTCTATTATATCTTTTCATGTGACAACACTGAAGAAATTACACTTTTCTACAATGTAAAGTAGTGAGTGTACAGCTTGTATAACAGTGTACATTTTCTGTCCTTTTACAGCACATTTACACAGTTTTTTTTTATTTTTTTTATCAAA
The DNA here is from genome assembly GCA_029574335.1 of Rana kukunoris. NCBI lineage: Eukaryota > Metazoa > Chordata > Amphibia > Anura > Ranidae > Rana > Rana kukunoris. Next base: position 21,840 of record JAJQKJ010001657.1, read on the forward strand.
AGCAAGTTTATTGAAGGACAAGGAAATACAATCACATATACAGACAGTCCAAATATATTTGCAGCAAAAGGGGAAGACAGCAGGGTACAAATATAAGTCAGTGAAGATTAACATTCTGTCCAGGAGGTACATACACAGGAGTAAAACGATTCATGATGTTACAAGTAAGATACAGAATTGTAAGAAGCACTATGTAATACTCGGCTGCTCGACAAACTGCATACAATGCAAGAGTAAGACTCGACTGTATTCCTTCTCAACATTAAGGCCTCGTACACACGATCGAATTTGTCCGCTGAAAACGGTCCGATGGACCGTTTCAGCAGACATCTCCGATCGTGTGTATGGGCTAGCGGACAGATTTGTCCACCCGACAGATTTCAAAGCATGCTTTGAAATCTATCCGGTGGGAATCTGTCCGCCCGACATGTCTGCTGGTTAGTACACTTACCAGCAGACATGTCGTCCCGCTCCGCCGCCGCACCGCCGCCGAATGGATTCGGCGCATGCGCGGAAGTGTTTTACTTCCTGGTGCGGTGACGTGGCGGCGTCAACGTCACCGCCACGTCACCGACACGTCAGCGCGCTCTCTGCTGGCGGGGATTTTGGTTTGCTCGTGTGTACACGCGAGCAAACCAAAATCCCAGCAGACAGATTTGTTCAAATCTGTCGGACGGACAGATTTGAACAAATCTGTCCGCTCGTGTGTATGGGGCCTTAGGCCGCGTACACAGGATCAAATCTGTCTGCTGGAAACGGTCGGCCAGACAGTCCCAGCAGACAGATTCGATCGTGTGTACGGGCGAGCCAACGGATTTGGCCAGCCGACAGATTTGAAAGCCTGCTTTGACATCTGTCGGCTGGGAACCCGTCAGCCCGACATGTCTGCTGGTTAGTATGCTAACCAGCAGACATGTCTTCTCGCACATGCGTCGAATGGTTTCGACGCATGCGCGGAAGTGTTTTACTTTCTGGTGCGGTGACGTGGCGGTGTCAACATCACTGCCACGTCAGCGCGCAGTCTGCCGGCGGGGATTTTGGTTTGATCGTGTGTACACGATCAAACCAATACGTCCCCAGCAGACAAATTTGTTCAAATCGGCCTGTCCGAACGATTTGAACAAATCTGTCTGCTCGTATGTATGGGGCCTAAGCAATAATAAACAATAGTCCCAAAGCTGGAAAGTTCTGGAAGGTCAGATGACCCTAACTGACCTATCCTGAACCCCTAAACTTCACAATTTTCCCCAGTAACTAAAATGCCTGAACCAATCCTAACCTTTCCCGCCTAACCCAGCCTGTTGACCTATGCCAGCCTCAACCTTACCCCTAGCAACTAAATGAGCTTAACCAATCCAAGGGATTCCCGCCTAAATACCCAGGGAAACCTCAAAACTGCCCCCTGCCATGAATCCCATGAGGAAAAGGGGGGCCTTGAAACAGCCTAATCCCCGTTTTCCCCATATGGGATTATAGGCAGGTTGCCTGGACATACCAATAACTTGAGACAACACACTCTAATAGTTTTAAAATACATTAATTTATTAATTATAGATAAAACACTCATCTTTATTTAAATAACTTTACTATATAGTAGTGACTACTCTCTCTGCTTGTACGGCTAATCAGTTGAGGACAGACTCTGCCTGCAGCAAGACGTGCAGGACGTGCTCTCTCCCCCTCTCAGTGCTGTTCTCACGTTTAGGTGTCTATTGCTGGACGTGTCAGCTCTCTCTCTCCTAGGGCCAGAACCAGGAGATAGTAGCTACAGGCGCACGTTCCTAGGAGTAGGACGTGTGGCCCATATCTCCTGGATAGGTAGGGATTTTTCCTGCTCCCTGCTCCAGCTCCAGCTTCTACCATCTGCCTCCCCCCGGATTCCTCCTTCACCCCTCTCCTAGGGAACCAGCAGGTAAGCCCTTCTCGGAGGCTGCAGACGGCCGTCCTTTTCAGGACTAGCCGCTGCAGCTCACTCAAAGCCTCGGCTCTCCCCCTCTCCCCCCCACACACTACCACCTATCAAGCCACCTATCCGCCACCTGTCGGCCACAATTTTGGTCGTTTCGGGCGTCTTTTATCACCTCCGCGCTGGCCGGTGAACAATCGCGGCAGCCGCGATCTAGGAAAGGCCGCGGCTTCAACCGCGGCCTAGCGGCGCGCCGCTTCTCACCCCCGGCAGCTGTCACAAACGCCCTAATCGACCCAGAAACCCCCCATACCTCTGGAAACTACCATCCACCCCTTGTCCATCGATCCAGGCCCCCACGGCAGCACCGATCCACCCAATCTGGGAGTCCACCAGCCTGGATCCTGCTGCCTGATCAGTGGCTATCCTGCTACACCCAGCCCCATCTCCCCGTTCTCAATCACCACTACTTCTTGATCCAGGGTTCACCCGATCGCCTATCTAGGGGTCAGGAAGGAATTTTGTTCCCTGCCATAGCATATTGGCGTAGCGCGGTCAGGTTTTTTTTGCCTTCCTCTGGACCAACTCAGGATAAACACCCTCTGGTGTTTGGCGACTATGGTTAATCTGCAATACTCGGCAGAGACCATTTGGCAGCTGAGGCGATTTGCCGCTATACTACCAGCCATCACTAAAAAAGCCCTTCGAACTGAGTGACTTCTGAGAATCGATCGACGATCGACTATCAAAAATCTCAGCCGTTTGCCCCAGCCTAAGCACATATCATGTGCTCTGATCAACACAAGATCGGCAGTAAAACATCGACTAGAAATCCATGATTTCCTCCTACAATACGATTTAGACTGCCTCTTCATTACAGAGAGCTGGCTCACAGCTGACTGTAACACCATTCTAGGAGAATTGGTGCCAGAAAACTACCGTATTATAACGGAAAACAGAATAGGGCAAAGAGGAGGACTGGCAGTGATCCATAAGACTCATCTTGCGATCACTAAACCAGTCCGTCAAAACCCTCTTTCATTCATGGAAACCCTTACTCTGCAACTGCAAGCAAACTCCCAGGAGACAGTCCGGATTCTACTCTGTTATAGGCCACCCGGCCCTAAATCGCAGTTTCTCCCTTCATTGACGGACTTTATCTCCACCTATACCCTGAACAGCAAACACCTAAAACATCTAATCCAGTAACAACAGACTGGACTAGATGCCAGAAGAAGCTCCACTCGGAATTCTTCAAAGCCACGTTAAGGAAAAAAATAATAAAAATTCAGCCGCATCAAACGGCTGAAGAAACACTGGATGACATAAATACAGCCCTATTACAGTCAGCTGACATAATAGCGCCGAAACGTAAAACCGATATCCGGAAAAATAACTCCAGCTGGTTCAACAACCAGCTGGCGGTACTGAAGCAAGAGCGCAGAAGGGCGGAAGCCGTGTGGAAAAGAATCTCTTCAGATGAGAACCTTTCCATCTACAAGGCAATAACAAGAAAATACCACAAAGAAATCTTCGAAGCCAAGAAAAAATATTTTTCTCAGGCTATCAACAGCGCCCTCAACCGCCCCCGCGAACTCTTTAAGCTGGTCTCTCAGACCGTGAATCCAGGATGTTTTGAAGCCCCCAATTCCGGCACACAAGAATTTTGCAATGAATTATCGGATTACTTCATTAATAAAATCGAGGGAATCCGGCAAAGCATTCAGCAAAACAATTCCCCCCGTAGCCCCCCCCGTAATTATTTACACTACACCTGCAGTAATTCACCACAACCAGGTAAGTTCACGCTGGAACCCATCTCTATCGATGCCACTAAAAAGATCATCGGAACTCTGCGTAACAGCACTGCGCCGAATGATATCATCCCCACTAAACTGCTGAAGGAATGCGCCGACATCCTGGCACCTCCTATCACGCAGCTTATTAACCAGTCTTTCAGTGAGGGCATAGTGCCCTCCAAGTTGAAGGAGGGCATAATTCGACCCATCTTGAAGAAACCCACCCTGGACCCCAAGGATCCACTCCACCGCCGTCCCATAACAGGCCTAAACGCTCTCTCCAAGGTCATGGAGAAAGCAGTGGTACTACAGCTGCAACAGCATCTAGATACCCACAACCTACTTGATCCATTTCAATCGGGATTCTGCCCCGGACACGGGACGGAAACAGCACTGCTCAAGATATGGGACGACGCTCTCGAGGCCGCAGACGAAGGAGAATCTTGTCTTCTGGTTCTGTTGGACCTAAGTGCAGCCTTCGACACAGTAGACCATAAGCTTCTATTGACTCGGCTAGCTGAAGTAGCTAAAGTCGCAGAAGGCGGTTTATCTTGGTTCTCCTCTTTTTTGGAAAACCGATCTCAAATAGTGAATTTAGGACCTTTCACTTCTGAGAAACGCACAGTATCGTGCGGAGTCCCTCAAGGATCCCCTCTGTCGCCGGTGTTATTTAACATCTATCTTCGCCCTCTTTTTGATCTCATCAGCAGCCAAAAACTGCTCTATCACTCATATGCAGACGACATGCAACTGTATTTCCGCATTTGCAACAAAAAGGATCACCACCTCAATCTAGAGACATGCCTCTCTTTGATAGAGGACTGGATGACAAAGAGTTATCTTAAACTCAACGGAGCGAAAACAGAACTTCTCCTGTTTCACACCAAGTGTAGGAATCAACCTGCAACAACCTGGACACCCCCGCCCATTCTGGGCAAAATCATCACCCCTAGCGCCAAAGTCAAAAGTCTCGGGGTCATATTCGACTCCTATATGACAATGGACGCACAAATAGGGTCAGTAGTCAGCGGATCTCACCATCTGCTGCGCCTACTACGCAGACTTATTCCTTTCATTCCCAAGGAAGACATTGCAGTCGTGGTGGGAGCAATTGTGAACTCCAGACTGGACTATGCAAATGCCCTTTACCTCGGACTCCCCAAGTACCAAATCGCTCGTGTTCAAGTCGTTCAAAACACGGCCGCTAGACTTGTGACTGGGAAAAAACCTTGGGAATCAATCTCACCTTTACTGAGATCCCTTCACTGGTTACCAGTAAAAGACAGAATCACTTTTAAAGCACTCTGTCTAACGCATAGATGTATCCATGGGAATGCTCCCCATTATCTATGCGAAAAAATAAAAGCTCATAATCCCAATCGCGTTCTGTGATCCACCAATCAAAATCTACTCCAGATACCGAAAGCAAACTATAAGTCCAAAGGAGATAGAAGATTCGCAGTCCAAGGTCCCAGACTATGGAACGCTTTACCAACCAGCATTCGGTTGGAGGAGAACCACCTAGCATTCAGGAGAAAGATCAAGACTCATCTCTTTTGATACCAAAGGAGACAGCAACAACAAGCGCCCAGAGGCGATTCAGTTCGCATGTGTCGCGCTATACAAGTTTTCATTCATTCATTCATTCATATATATATATTGTAACGTTTGGGGGATCAGCGTCCCAGAGAGAGCCTGGCTTTTAAAGTCAAAACAGTTCGGGGTTTATACCAAATCTCCCAGCAAAAGCAAAACAAAATAATCAGTCTCACCGACTCTTAGGGCACACTGCCATTCAGGGATCTCTGACAGTCCCTGATCCAGGTAAAGTTCCCCAGGTGCAGGCTTTCAGGCAGGACCAAGTCTTTTAAAGTTCCCCCTTCTCAGGCCAATTTAAGCTCACCTGTCTAGCTCGCCAACAGCCATTGCTCTGTCCTGGGAAACAGTGTGAATCTGTGAGACCTGCAAGGAGGCTTCCTGCTGACTTAAAACTCCTGGTGAGAAGTGTGTGTTTGAGCTAACAAGCGGTAGGCTTGTTTAGCTTAGTAGTTAGGACCTGCATAACGTGTAGTTAGAGCCGAGACACGGCTAGGTGTTTGTTTGGCTATCTTTTGTTTTCTCCAGCACACTGTACAGCACCTGTAAATAGACTCCCCCCCCCTGTATAGCCCCACCAATGGTGGGGGCAAAGTGGAGCAAACAATGGACCGGGGAGAGGGCACTGTTGTTCACTTATCCCGGGCCTATGCTCCACTTAAATGGTATCTGGAGCGCCGGCTCATCCCAGGGAATCCTGCTTTTGTACCCGCTACCTATCCCTAGCTTACATATGGTTAAAGGAGGCTGCGATCAGCAATAGTAAGTTACTATTTCTGCCCAAAAGGCCAGTACCTAAATCTGTGACTCCAGGGCCCACATGGAGGAAATCCTCAAACAAATGGTGCTATTTTTCAATGCTGGTGTCACTTCCTACAGCAAGCAAACGGGTGCTGCACAACAACCTGTGACAAACCGCTCCTAATGCTACATCGGAAGCGCTGCAGCAAACCTCTTGAACTTGGGGAAACATCAGGTGTTTTCGTTGCCAAGAGCTGGGACATGTTGCAGCTCCAAAAAAGCTTTTCAGTCCATTCCACTCGACTGACCGATTTCCGAACCCTTGGTCAATGCAGTGTGATCTGTCTAATAGAAGGCAGTCTATGTACGAACCTTGCTGCTGTTTCACCATGCGCCAGGAATGCAGCGCCAAATGTTTTTCGGGGGGGCGGGGCCAAATTTATAGCCTCTACATGTGTCACATGACTGAGGTTAACCCCTCTACCCACGATAAGCCCAGGTATTACGGCCTCCATTCCCACTGGACTTTTTCTGGAAGTCTGGTTATTGTGAACTTTTCCAAAGGTCCAGTACAGCTGAGATGATTGGGCAAACTGTGAGTCCCATTTTCATGCTAAAAAAGTTGCTGTGATCTGTCATCCAAGTACATGGGGATACCCGGGAGTAAAATCCTATAGCCATTGCTCGCTGGAGTGGCTGGAGCAGTTTAGTCCAAACTGGCTTAGTTTGTACGGTGAAAACTCCCATGCGGTCGGAGTAGAAAAAGCTTTTCTCTCTGCCCCACTTGGTGCACGAGGGATTTGCCATCATTGGTAGGGACTTCCCTAAGTTTTGGGAACTGTGGGATAGTCGTCAATAAGTTCCGACCCGGTCGCAGGGGTACCAAACCGTGACTCATTAAGTCGAAAATCAGAGAATCCAGAGCTCCTGGCTACTTGGTACCAACACGATATTGTGGGTTCAGGGACCACTCATCTCAGGGATTCTCTGATATCCGAGTTAACATTTTTTTCCTTTCTGAAACGGTTTCTTTGGCAGGAGAGCTGGAGGAGCCTGAGGGAGTCCCCACAACCAGTAGAGCCGGACAAAAACCGTCTGCCGACTCGGAGCCTATGTTGGAGTTTACTGCTCTACCTTAAGCCCTGTGCACAAGTCTGAAAATTTTGGTATTTCTGAGCAGAGAAAAGACCCCACCTTTGCTTGCCAGGGCCTGGGAAAATTTTGTATTTTAGACAGGTGATTAATGATGGACACGCTACCCCAACCTGAGGCTCAAGCCTGAACCAGGGGATAGGCCCTGTTTTCCTTATTTCAGCAGCAATGATGATTTACTGTATCGTGTATGTAAAAAGAATGATGAAGTTACTGAACAATTGGTGGTCCCCAAGCCTTACAGAAGGGTGGTGCACTTGGAACTTGCCCATGGGCACTTGCTAGGAGGCCATTTAGGGGTTGAGAAAACCACAACTGAAAGAGTGACCTTGCGCAGGTTTTACTGGCCTGGGATACAGAAAAATATTGAGAATTATTGTCAATCCTGTCCTGTGTGTCAGATGTCAGCCCCCAGCCCGATCTCCCACTTCCGAAGTCCTTTAGTGCCCTTGCCCATTATTGAAGTGCCCTTCGAGAGGATTGCCATGGACCTTGTGGGTCCCCTCCCCAAATCCGCTTTGACCGTGGTCATCAGCATTTGGATCCTCGTGATTATGGAGACATTTCCAGGACGCTACCCGTTACCCTGAACAGGTTCCGTTCCCTTACGCGCCGCATCTGCTAAAAATATTGCCAAAGAGCTGTTTATGGTGTTCAGTCGGGTCTCCGGGCATAAACCCTAAAGGCGAAATCCTGTGGACAGACCAGGGTACCCCATTTATGTCACGGATGGCAACTAGGGAGCTGTGCAAGTTATTTAAGGTGACGCAGTTGCGAACCTCTGTGTATCATCCGCAAACGGATGGCTTGGTGGAACGTTTCTTGAATAAGACGTTAAAGGGCATGTTAAAAAAGGTTGTTGACAAAGATGGGAAAGACTGGGACTTCCTGATACCAACCCGTACCTGATGTTTGCTATCAGGGAGGTTCCCCAGTCCTCTACAGGGTACTCCCCATTTGCGCAGTTGCTTTATGGGAACAGCTTACACCCTCGGGGATAACTCTTGGACATAGCCAAGGAAACTTGGTCTGAGTATTTCCTTGGGGAACAGACACCCCGTGTACAATTGGAAGTGTAATTCTCGAGCATATCGCTCAAATGCAGGACAGGATTGCAGGGGTAGCCGTAATACCAGTGGTGAAAGAACATTTACTACAGGCTCAAGAATCAGCCCAACAGAGAATATACAACCGGGGGACCCAACTCCGTGTTTTCTCACCGGGTGACAGGGTCCTCGTATTAGTTCCCACTGTTGAGAGCAAGTTCCTCTCGAATGGGACTAAATGGCAGGGCCAAAGGGCCTTTGAAGTAATTGAAAGAGTTGGGGAAGTCAATTACAAGGTGTATCAACTGGCAGGTCGGAAAAGGAAGCCCGAACAGATTTACCACGTGCTTTCAACCTGGCCAGTTAAAGCCCTGGAAGGATAGACTGGCGTTTCTCAACTGCGAGGTCCCTACCGGTAACGCCTAAGGGTACTGAATCCCCTCTGATCCCTGAGGTCACGATTCCAGACACCCTTTCGTCATATTGTTGGGGTACCCAAAAACAGGAAGCTAGAGAGTTCCTAATTTTCTCTCTCTTTGGTAACCCGGAATAGAGAGAATTCATTTTATTGCAGAGTTGCCTGGCACGACTTCAGCGGTTCAGCATGGCTCTTGGGGAACCCCATATTACAACTTGTTACCCGTGAACGGGCCAAAGTGGGGTCCGTGTCATCTGAGCTCAAACCCCCCTGGGGATACCGAATTCCTGAAGCGAGGAGAAAGGACTTCCTCATCCTCTTCCCCCAGTGATGAAGTTAGGGGAAGGCTCCTCCCCCTGAGGGTGTTGGAACTAGGTCTGTGTACCACATGTCATTGAGGAATCCAATAGTATCAATGACTGGTTTATCACCATAGCCCCATCGTGAGCCTTTTCCTCATCTGGTCCCAAAACCGGATGGCACTTGGAGGTTTTGTAACGACTTCAGAAAGCTCAATGCAGTAACAGGGGGGCTAGTTTCTCCCCAGTTTGACACGTACCCGATGCCCAGTTTGGTAGATGAACTTATAGACCGACTGGGCAAGGCCCGTTATTATAACTCATGACCAAGTTCTTTGGACTTGACCAAAGGATATTGGCAAATACCCCACCTCTTGACTAATAGTGCCAAAGAAAAGACTGCGTTTGTGACCCCGGAGGGGTCATAGACACCTCCAGTATAAGAAAATGCCTTTTGGGTTGCACTCTCTAATGCCCCTGTATGCAACCTTTCAGAGGGCCATGGACAGGACCCTAAGTTTTGCTGACCGCACCAGCAGTATGCTGCAGCCAATTATTTAGATGACATAGTGGTGCATAGCACTGACTGGGAGTCTCACTTGCCCCGTGTCCAACAAAGCTGTCCAGGCAGGGAGGTTGATTCCCTTGGACTTCAAGGAAGGTTTTACGGCAAATCCCAAAAAATGTGCCATTGGTGCATTTTATGGAGGAAGCCCCCTCCGAAGAACCCCGCATTCCATGGGCTACACTATTGGCCGTGGAGTTGCCCGGGTATTAAACCCCAAGTGAATAAAGTAGAAGCCATCCAGGACATTGTGGCCACGTCCTCTCCGCAAACAAGAAGCTGGGAGGTCAGGGCGTGACTTTCTTGGCATTGCAGGATATTATAGAAGGTTTATTCCAAATTTTGCCACTATAGCTGCCCCACTGACAGACCTGACGAAAGGGAAAGACTCAGTAATGATAAAATGGTCCCCAGTAGCAGAAGGGCCCTATCTTTCCAAGTCCTGAAGAAGGCTCTTTGTGCACAGCCAGTGCTATACTCCCCCATTTCTCCAAAGATTTGCGGTTTGGTTCAGACAGATGCCTCTGGCTGACCCACCGTGTAGGTATCGGGGCAGTACTATCACAGGTATCGGTCCACAACCCGCTCCACGATTTGGGGGCCAAGAACACCCAGGCTGCAGCCATGGTCTACCTAGTTGCAGCAGAAAGCTCAATGATCATGAGAAAAAATATGCAGTCATTGAAAAGGAATGTTTAGCCATAAAGTGGGCCGTGGACGCGCTCAGATACTACCTGTTAGTCACCCCCAGGCGCCAGTTTCATTTTTTAGTTAATAACTTTAGACCATGCTCCCGGTGGCAGGTGAAATGGCTTTTTGAGGATGGCCCAGTGAAAGGAGACTAATAGGCGGGTGAATCGGCCCACTGGTTTTTGGCCCTCCAGGATTATTCCTGCCGTTTCAAAGGTAAAAAATGCTTCTACAGGCCAGGGTTGAGATGGGGAATTTCTGTAGAAAATGCCCTGTCCCGTGTTCACTCCTGTTGCCAGGCTACAGGTGTTCCCTGAACCCTGGGGTTGAAACAAGAGGGGAGGGTGTGTAGCTTCCTTTAGAGCGTCCCAGAGAGAGCCTGGGAAAGTCCAGTAACCTCGGGGTTGTTTGCTGGGCTACCAACTGAGCTCCCAGGCGGGTCCTCTCTTGCTGCACGTCACGTTCAGGGATCTCTGATCCCTGATGTTAGCCAGGTCAGGTGTTGGCCCTAATTAGCTCCCCCAGCTTCGCTTTCAATTTAAGCTCACCTGAGCTAACAGCATAAATCATTGCTCTGTCCTGGGAAATGTCAGTGTGAATCTGTGAGAGCAAGGAGGCTGCTGAAAAAAAAAAAAATTTCTTTCTTCTTATGCCTGTTATTATGTCCTGCCCGCATTCGAACCAGTGTGTGTTTGGGGGATCAGCTATCGCAGGACAAGCGGTAGGCTTGTTAAATAGCTTAGTAGTTAACACAAATGGCTTCACCTGCAAAAGCAAAACAAATAACGTGTAGTTAGGGCTCAGCCGAGAATTCACGGCTTGCAGGTAAAGTTCCCCAGTGCAGGCTTTGGCTAGGACACAAGTCTTTTAAAGTTTTCCCAGCTGCACACTGTACAGCACCTGTAAATAGACTTTGTATAGCACCAACACAGGCTCTGCTAAACATCCCTCTCTCACTGCAACTTCCTGTTCACTTAAACCATCCTATGGACTTTGGTATTAACTTTTTGTGCCTCTTAAAAGGCTCATCCCAAATAGGGAAACATAGCTTTTGTACCCTCCAGCTACCTATCCCTAGCTTACAATATATATATATATATATATATATATATATATATATATATATATATATATATATATATATATTTTGGATAAAATATGGCCGCGGCATAACTATTGGTTTATTTAAAATAATCATTAAAATATTAACATCTATAGAAGAGTGCACAAAGAAAAAAGGGGGGGGGGGGGACAGCAGCAGAAAGAAATCCACTGTGCACTTCCCGGCGCCAAGGACAGGTATTACTTAGACTAAGAGTTGGATAAATCCAAGGAGTAGACCAACCATATATAGTATATAAATATAAAAATTGAAAATAATAAAAAATAACATATACAAATCTCAAGATATAAAATCTCCACTGAGAGCAATCAAGCAATATATGTTACTATGAGCAGCTGTTTAAAAAAAGATAAATAAATTCATCTATTCAAAGTATAAAACAAAATATCAAACAAATTAACCACTAAAATAAAGCTGATTAAAAAATGATAAAACAGCGCATAAAGAGTCCAATGTAGATTAAAGTGTTAGATAAGGTCCATAGATCAGTAAGTGAAGCTGAAAAAGGCGTGAGGAATGATTGTTCCCACCATTTGTTCCCAATCATTCCTCACGCCTTTTTCAGCTTCACTTACTGATCTATGGACCTTATCTAACACTTTAATCTACATTGGACTCTTTATGCGCTGTTTTATCATTTTTTATTCAGCTTTATTTTAGTGGTTAATTTTTTTGATATTTTGTTTTATAAAATATTAACATCACCTAACATTTCACCTTACACAATCAACTGTACCAAATAAAATTACAGCTCAGCCACTAAGACTCAAGCTGCATGATTTGCCTTAAATTATTCCATAAACTATCCCTTTTTGCCAACCTGCAAAATGGACTTACCACATAGCTATAGCCGCAACAAGGGAAGGGGACCCCATCAAACCTATGAAGACCAGGGAAGCCACCCTTCAGATCAACGTGGCGATAGGAGAAACCCACTTCATGCACCATGAATTTTTCTACAGCCTTATTCACCCTCTTCCTGACTTTCTCGAATGGTCTAAGAATGGTCTAAGAAATCCAGATTCTAACCAACGCAGTCTGGGAATGATTTCAGAAAAATGTATCACTAACTGAGGGTAAGATTCCCTAAGAATTTGGATCGTATCCCTGATGCTAAAAATAAGATACAAAGTCTTCATTTTACATATATCATTCCCTCCCAAGTGTAAAATGAGAATGTTAGGTTCCGGCCACACAGAAGTAAGAGCATTAAATTCAAACAACAATTCCTCCTAACACATACCCCTCCTGCCGAACCAAAAAACTTGGAACAGATTTGGATCCAGGCCCAAATTTGACGAACAACATCTGGCCTACGCGCGCTGATGTGCCCAATAAACGAAAGAGTGCCCGATAATCCAGACCACTCCCGGCACACCTAAAATAGCCAAACAAGAAAATTAGGGCAATAGAAATAACAAAGAACGGATGGACGGCCGCACACCGGAAAACTCTTGAGTTGTCTCTTTATTGAAAAAGCATAAGCAGGCACCACAGATACACAGCGAGAATCAAAAAACAGCCGACGCGTTTCACACTTGGTTAGTGCTTATTCATGGCCTAACCAAGTGTGAAACGCGTCGGCTGTTTTTTGATTCTCGCTGTGTATCTGTGGTGCCTGCTTATGCTTTTTCAATAAAGACAACTCAAGAGTTTTCCGGTGTGCCGCCGTCCATCTGTTCTTTGTTATTTCCATTGCCTAGTGCATTGCCAGCACCCGCATATACCTGGACTGATCCACGAGTGCACTTGGGATTTCCCTGGAGCGGTGAACCCCACTTTGCTTTGTTCTTAAGAAAATTAGGGCGCACATACAGTATAATTGAAATGCATTGGATTTCCACCTACCCAAAGTCTTTATTCTACCAGAATCAAGCCCCAGCTCAGCATCTTCCGTGGCAGCTCCGATTCTGAAAGAATTGTGATGAAATCTTTGAATCAGATAGCTTCAAAGCTATGCAACATCTCGACAAAACCGTATGAAATTGAAATCTAGTGAGAGGAGAGGAATCCTCAGGCATAAAAAGCACTCCCTCCACCTGCAGACGGATCTTTAAATAAGCCGTTAAACTGGCTACTGGGCACTCCAAAACCCAGGGGCATGATGATAAATGAACCCAAATACCTTTACCCATGCGATCCGTTTTACTAGAACGGATACAAATTTTTAACCGAGAATCATCCACAATAACATGCTGCAACAACAAACCTGACGGATTCCGTTTGCTACTGGACACTATTTCAGAAATTCGGAGAGCTGCAAAAAAGGCCATGGTAAACACTGCATTGAATAAGATGGATTCAAAAGAAGAAAAACATACAAAACTGGTAATGTTGCAAAATGATGCCAGCATCTGAGGAGTCACCGGACATCTATTATCTTTATTAAAATGTGCTTTCTTATAACCTTTCAAGGACTGTTGTACAGAAAAAATAGGATAAACAAGATGGCAGATTATTTAATTTCTGAAAAAATGCAATACCAGACAAATTTTTATAAACATGTGACCAGGAATAATTTTTTGCCATCAAAGATTCCAAAAAGGATAAGGCCAAAGTTTCAGAAACCACGCAAACAGAGGCCTCACAGGAATCCAGAAATTGCAACCATAGCAACCAGGAGGACTTGTAGCTAGACATTGAAGTGGCAGCAAAAGAGTTTTCAATACATTTGGATACTAAAGGATGCCCAACACATTTGATGGGAAGGGTGTCCCGACTGTCAGGGACCTACCTGTGGGCTCCGACGAGTCCCTGTTGCTCGCGCTCCAATTTCGCGTGTGTGCGCGCCGCGCGTGTGCGCGCGTGCACCTATCGTGCGCGCGCGTGCACGGCGCGCGTCTGCGTCACGGGGGCGCGCGCATGCGCGGCGGGAGCGCGCGCATGCGCACTAGCCTCTCTTCCCCTTTAAAAGATCAGTAGCAGCAGTGACACCTTGCTGTCTGATCTACAGCTTTGTGTCCTAAAAACCCTGAAACCTGATGTCTGTTGAAACCTGATACCTGCTTACCTGATACCTGTTGAAACCTGATACCTGCTCTACCCGATACCTGACCCGGCTCCGTCTGACTACCTGAATACCGTTACCGACCCCTGGCTTGATCCGACTCCGCTCTACTCTGCTGCCCATCGTTATCAGACCTATGCTTGAACTTTGACAACGCTACCTCCGCTACAGAGTGACTTTCGGGTGATCCGCCCATCTGACCCTTGTTGACTGCATACCCGTTCCTGTCTTGCATCTGACCAGGCTCGTCCACCAGTTCCCGCTATCCGGTTCCGGTGGCCCTCCAGAGACGCTGTCTCCTACGCTGCCTGTCTGCAAGATTTCCATCCCGACCGGTCTGCTGTCATTCCAAGCACTCTTACCCCACCGTGCTCCCGGACTTGCTGTCCCCACTCCAGCAGTCCCTGAACCCGGGCGGTAAGAGGGGCTCTTTCCTGCATACGAGGCTCTATCCACGAGGTACGTAACAGTATCAGACAGCCATGTCAGAGCCTGCGGGAATAGCCCCTGCCATAGACGAAATCTGCAAACACCTGGCGTCTCTCACAGAAGCAGTAAAGAACCTACAGGAAGGCTACGTTAGATTAGAAGGACAGGTACACAGCCTGGCTGCCCCCAGTGATCCAGCTGCTCCTTCAACCTCCAGATCCGCATCAGCTGTTTCTGCTCCTTCGGTGGTAATGCTCCCACCTGAACCAAGAGTTCCACTGCCAGAGCGATTCGCTGGCGACCGCACCAAATTTCGAGCCTTCCGTAGCGCCTGTGAGCTCTACTTCGCCCTGCAACCCCGGACATTTTCCTTGGAGGTCACCAAAGTGGGATTCGTAATCTCCCTACTACAAGGGGACCCTCAGACCTGGGCCCACCGGCTGCTCGAGGAGAATGGTGACCAGACGCGGACCCTATTCGCTTTTCTTGAGGCCATGGCTCTGCTATATGATGACCCTCAACGAGCCGCTACCGCAGAGTCTGCCCTACTCACGCTCCAGCAAGGCCGCAGAGCGGCTGAGGACTATGTCACGGACTTTAGGCGCTGGAGCGCGGACACTCAATGGAACGATGCAGCTCTGCGGCACCAGTTTCGCTTGGGCCTTTCTGAAAGTCTGAAGGACGAACTCGCTCGAGTGGGGGTGCCCGAGACCCTCGAGGATCTAATTACCACAGCTATCCAGATCGACCGCCGGCTTCGTGAACGCCGGGCTGAGCGATCTTCTCAACCGAACCGTCCCACCTGGATGACTGCAAAGGTACCTATGCCGGCTTCTCGCTACCTGCCTCCTACCCACCCAGACTCCCCCAGCACCAACCAGGACTCATCTGAACCCATGCAACTTGGCCTCATGCGGCCAACACTACCACCTGAAGAGCGGGCACGCCGTCGCCAACTCAACCTTTGCATGTACTGCGGCGGGACTGGCCACTACGTTCGCAACTGTCCTGTTAAGACACGTAAGTGCCTCATCTCAGCTCCTGTCAACTTCTCAGCCCTGTCAGGCAATGCAACCCACCTTGCTCTACCTTTCTCGTTACAGTGCCAGGGAAGGACTATTCCGGTCAACGCCATCCTTGACTCCGGCGCATGCAGCTGCTTCATCGATACCGCTTTTGTCAACCTGCACAACATTCCCTTACGAAGAAAGACCCATGGACTCTCTGTTTTTCTGGCCGACGGCTCCCGCATCAGTTCTGGACAGGTAACCCAAGAGACTCTACCTCTACCTGCTTTAATCGCTCCTCAGCACAAGGAACTGTTGGTCCTAGATGTGATTTCTTCTCCTCTGTTTCCGGTAATCCTCGGCCTACCCTGGCTTCAGGCTCACAACCCTCTGATTAATTGGGCATCTGGAGAGGTGTCTTTTCAGTCCCCTTACTGCCAGCAATACTGTCTACCCGGGCCCACCAGTTCACCTCCCACCTTACTATGTATGGACTCTGACCCAAGCCTGCTTCAGTGCATTCCTGAACCCTATCATGACTTCCTGGACGTTTTTAGTAAACGGGGGGCCGACTCCCTTCCGCCCCATCGCCCCTATGACTGCCCGATCGAGCTCCTCCCAGGGGCCGAAATTCCTTTTGGGCGTATCTTTCCGTTATCAGAAAAGGAGCAGGAGGCCCTAAAAATATATATAGATGAAAACTTACACAAGGGGTTCATCCGGCCTTCTACCTCCCCAGCAGGCGCTGGAATATTTTTCGTTACCAAGAAGGATCAGTCCCTCCGTCCGTGTGTGGATTACCGGGAACTAAATAATATCACAGTGAAAAACCGGTACCCGCTACCCCTGGTACCCGAGCTCTTCCAAAAACTGAGGTCGGCTACCGTCTTCACCAAGTTAGACCTGAGAGGGGCCTACAACCTGGTCCGTATTCGGGAGGGGCACGAATGGAAAACAGCTTTTCGTACCCGATTCGGTCATTACGAATACCTAGTCATGCCCTTCGGACTGTGTAATGCGCCCGCCACCTTTCAGCATTTTATTAATGACGTACTCAGAGACTTTCTGGACATCTTTGTAATTGTCTATCTTGATGATATCTTAGTCTTTTCCAGATCATTAGACAGACACCGAGAGCATGTTCGTAAAGTCCTCCACCGGCTCCGACTACACAGATTATACGCCAAGGCAGAGAAATGCGAATTTGAACGTCAGACCATCCAGTTTCTGGGCCTGGTAATCTCTCCCACCGGAATTAAGATGGACCCTCAGAAGGTGTCTGCTATCCTCGACTGGCCAGTACCCCTGGACAAGAAGGGGGTACAACGCTTCGTAGGTTTTGCAAACTTCTATAGAAGATTTATCAGGGGGTTTTCTGCAATAATTTCCCCCATCACACAATTGACCAGACAAAACCTACGTTTTCACTGGAACCCAGAAGCTCAAAAGGCCTTTGACCGTCTCAAAAAGCTTTTCACGTCAGCCCCGATCCTCAGTCACCCTGATCCTGCACTACCCTATATCCTCGAGGTTGACGCATCTGAAGTCGCAGTGGGAGCTGTTGTCTCCCAACGCCAGGGGAATAAAGACCTAATGCATCCCATCGGATTCTTTTCCCGGAAACTTTCTCCTGCGGAAAGAAATTATGATGTCGGAGATCGTGAGTTACTTGCCATCAAGACCGCATTGGAGGAATGGAGGTATCTGTTAGAAGGCGCAGCCCATCCAGTATTAATTTATACCGATCACAAGAATCTTGAGTACCTAAGATCTGCTAAAAGGTTGAAGCCCCGTCAAGCCCGCTGGGCGCTGTTTTTCTCACGTTTCTGTTTTCACATCACCTACCGGCCAGGTTCAAAGAACGTCAAACCAGACGCACTATCCCGGATGCATGATAACCCCAAGGATATACCGGTTCCTGACACTATTTTACCAGCAGGTAACTTCCTACTTCTCCAGTCTGGTCTACTCTCCGAAATTAGAGAAGCATCCACAGACGCCTCCAAACCTTCCAGCATCACTTTAACATCTAGGGATGGACTGTTTTGGAGAGGCAGCCAAATTTTCGTTCCAGAAACAAGCCGTGTGGAAGTCCTGAAACTCCTTCATGACCACCCGTTGGCGGGACACTTTGGGGTTCGGAAAACCCTCGAACTGGTACGTCGTACCTTCTGGTGGCCAGACCTGGAAAATTTCTGCAAAACATATGTTAACTCATGCCCCACGTGTAATCGAAAAAGACCACAAGAAGCCGAGCTTGGGGACTGTTGAAGCCCCTACCTGTACCTAATAGACCCTGGGAAATGATTTCTATAGACTTTATAGTAGAACTTCCTCGTTCGGAGGGGTGCACGGCAATTTTTGTAGTCGTGGATCGCCTATCCAAAATGGCTCATTTCCTTCCCTTGAGGAGTACCCCAACGGCCACAGAGACTGCTCGTATCTTCATCAAGGAGATTGTTCGGCTACACGGAATTCCCTCCGACATCGTGTCTGACAGGGGGGTTCAGTTCACGTCCCGCTTCTGGAGATCCCTATGTGAAACCTTGAAGATTAAACTCTCCTTTTCCTCAGCTTATCATCCCCAAACCAACGGGCAAACAGAGAGGACCAACCAGACTCTTGAACAGTACATTAGGTGCTTTACGTCCTTCTCCCAGGACGATTGGGTTTCCCTGCTACCTCTAGCGGAGTTCGCGTACAATAACGCCAACCACTCAGCTACCGGGCAATCCCCTTTCTTTGCCAATTATGGTTTTGATCTAACCTTTTTACCTGACCTTTTTTCAGAATCCCCAGTCCCGGCAGTGCAGAGTACGATGGAGTTCCTCAGCCACAACAACCAGGTATTACGGGAAGCGGTGACTAAAGCTCAAGCTGCCAGTAAAAAGTTCTTTGACCGGAAGAAGAGAGGCGAATTGAATCTTCAGCCAGGTGACCAGGTATTGCTATCTACAACCAACCTCAAGTTGGCCTGTCCTTCAAAGAAGTTGGGACCAAAGTTCATAGGACCTTTTCCAGTACGAAGGAAGATCAATGAGGTATCGTATGAACTATCCTTACCTGATTCTTTGAAAATTCATCCAGTATTCCATGTGTCATTGTTGAAACCTGCAGTTCTGGATCCCTTTCCTGATAGAGGGACCAGTCCCCCAGAACCTGTTTTTGTTGATGGGTGCGAGGAATACGTTGTGGAGGCCATCCTCGACTGTAGGAAGCGGCAAGGGCAAACTCAATTTTTAGTAAAATGGAAAGGGTATGGCCCAGAAGACAATTCCTGGGAACCCGAAAACAACATCCATGCACAGAGACTGATTCGCAATTTTTTTTCCGCTCACCCTGAAAAAAGAATCCAATTTGGCATCCGGAGGCTGCCCCTTGGGGGGGGGCAATGTCAGGGACCTACCTGTGGGCTCCGACGAGTCCCTGTTGCTCGCGCTCCAATTTCGCGTGTGTGCGCGCGCGCGTGCACCTATCGTGCGCGCGCGTGCACGGCGCGCATCTGCGTCACGGGGGCGCGCGCGCATGCGCGGCGGGAGCGCGCGCATGCGCACTAGCCTCTCTTCCCCTTTAAAAGATCAGTAGCAGCAGTGACACCTTGCTGTCTGATCTACAGCTTTGTGTCCTAAAAACCCTGAAACCTGATGTCTGTTGAAACCTGATACCTGCTTACCTGATACCTGTTGAAACCTGATACCTGCTCTACCCGATACCTGACCCGGCTCCGTCTGACTACCTGAATACCGTTACCGACCCCTGGCTTGATCCGACTCCGCTCTACTCTGCTGCCCATCGTTATCAGACCTATGCTTGAACTTTGACAACGCTACCTCCGCTACAGAGTGACTTTCGGGTGATCCGCCCATCTGACCCTTGTTGACTGCATACCCGTTCCTGTCTTGCATCTGACCAGGCTCGTCCACCAGTTCCCGCTATCCGGTTCCGGTGGCCCTCCAGAGACGCTGTCTCCTACGCTGCCTGTCTGCAAGATTTCCATCCCGACCGGTCTGCTGTCATTCCAAGCACTCTTACCCCACCGTGCTCCCGGACTTGCTGTCCCCACTCCAGCAGTCCCTGAACCCGGGCGGTAAGAGGGGCTCTTTCCTGCATACGAGGCTCTATCCACGAGGTACGTAACACCGACTCTGTACGCTTTAGGTAGCAGGGAGAAAAAACGCTCCATCTGCGAACGAGAAAGGGCGTCAGCTACCTCATTAATCTTACCTGGTATGTATCGAGCTTTGATCCATATGTTAAAACACAGGCATTTATACACCAAATAACGCAACAAGGCAATTACCGGTGTGGATTTTGAAGACAAACAATTAATAGCAAACAGAACACCCTTATTGTCAGTACTAAGCAATATCCTCTTATTAGCAAAATTACTCCCCCAAACCTCTAAAGCGACCACCACAGGAAAAAGTTCCAAAAGAACAATATTTTTACATAAACCTCTACTCACCCAATGCATAGGGCAAGATGAACAGCACCAATGATTCCCCCAGACTGCTGCACAACCCACAGAACCAGCCGAGTCCGTAAATAAGCAGAAATCCTTGTCCAATATAAACTCGTCTTGCCAAAAGGCTCTCCCATTGAAATGAAAAAATAAATTCTGCCAGACTAGTAGATCTTCTTTCAATTCAAGGGTCAATCTGACATGCGTAGAGGGGTTCTTGACTCCAGATATTGCCAAATACAGCCGCCTGGAGAAAACTCTCCCCACCGGCAATACCCTGGTGGCAAAAGCTAACAAGCCCAGTAAAGTCTGCAATTCCTTGAGAAGGACCTTCTTCCTCTTAATAAAAGACAGAATAAGGTGCTTCAACTTCTGGATTTTTTCATCAGGCAACCGAAACTCTCTAACTGTATCAATGGTAATACCTAAAAATTTGATACAGGTAGTAGGGTAAACAGTCTTTTCATGAGCTAAAGGAATGCCGAAATCATTGCAGATTTCCATAAACTGATGTAAAAGTTCCAAACATTGTGGGGAATCAAAAGGTCCCATAAATAAAAAGTCATCGAGATAATGCATTAAAAAGGGGGATCCTGAGGAAAGCCATAGTCCTGAAGTGGAAGTCAATTCCCCCCCCCCCACCTTGACTGCATGGAAGCGGTTGGTCAATGCAACTGTGCCCCTTTACAAGGTGACGTATCTGTCCCAAGGATGCCCTAAAGAATACAAAAAAGTCTGGCATCTGTGGATAGACTCAGAATCCACAACAGATGACCGACCCCCTGGGGACTACTCTGGTACCCACTTGTAACTCTTGGTGTTGAGACCCATATTCTGAGCTGGTTAGGGGAGGCGATACATAGATGAGATGACAACCGTAATTACCCCCAAGGGCCCCTGTAGCTACTATCTCATTTACTGAGGAATGGGAGGAAGTTTGACAAGATGCAATAGCTCCTTGTGTATTCCTGACATGTGCAATCTAAGAGGTGTCTAGGCAGTGTGTAGTTAGGCATGCCTAGTGTAATGGTGTGAAGACTAATTGTTCTGTTTTTTTTTTTTTTTTTTGTTTTTTACTCTGTTATTTTTTTTTTGTGCACGTCGCTACGTGCAATGTTTGGCTGGGGTATGCCCCTATGGCCCTGTTTTGTAGATCAAGACTTTAAAATTACCTTAATAAAAACAATAAAAAAAAAAGGGGGATCCTGATTTACAGGAAACCACCTAATCCAAAAACGTGGTGAATTCTTCAAAATAAAAACAGGAAAGGGAACATCCCATAGGAAGACAGTGATCGACGTAAAATCGACCCTGAAACTGAAAACCCAGAGGGCTAAAACAGCTAGGATGTATCGGCAGAAGCCTAAAAGCAAAAGACGCGTACGAAACCGATGATAAATCAGTATCTATTTGATCATTCAGGGATGTGCCCGACGGAAACGATAGGTGATGTATTAACCGGTAAGTGTTTGGCTCTTTCTTAGGTACAAGCCCCAATGGAGATACACGGAAATTCGAAAAAGGAGGTCGCACAAAAGGCCCCGCAATCCTGCCCAATTCAATTTCTGCATTCAACTTCTCCTCAACTATATAAAGAAAATCGAACACAGACTTTAAATTGTTAACCATAGCCATGCCTACACCAGTGAAAAGTGGAATTTAAAAACCCCTCTTGAAAGCCTTTAATGAGTAGCTCCGCCGTCTGTTGTCTTGGATACCGATGCAGCCAAGGTAGCATTCTTTCCACCATCACCTACATCTTTGGAACCCCATTTGGAACCAGGATAAATGGATAATTTGTGACGGAATGGTCAGTGGCATCACTAGGGTTGGTGTCACCTGGTGCGGTATAACATGGTGTCAACCCCCCCCCCAATAATTTTTTTCCCCCTAATAACACTGCATATACTGGCAGCAGTAGTGCCGTTAATAACTATTAAGCTTCATTTCCATGGATGTTTTTACAGCCACTTTTTTTTAGCCTTTTTTACAGCTTAAAAATGCCTGTCCATGTTTATTTTTATTTTAAATTTTTATTTTTTAACTGGAGCTCAAAAACGCTACCGCAGCGTTTTTGAGAGTTTTTGAGTGTTTTTTAACATCTGCCGTTTTTACAGCTCTATTGCTGGAGCTTCAGAACGCACTGGTCCTGGGTTTTTTTGCAGCTTAAAAATGGCTCAGCCATCTACAGCTCAAAAACGTCATGGTGGGCATGAGGCCATAGACTAACATGGAGAGACGTTTTTAAGCTGCAAAAAACGCTCAGAAAAGTGGCTGTAAAAACGTCCATGGAAATGAAGCCTTAATCAACTAGCAAACTTGAATAACAAAATCATATGAAAATAATAGAATTCAAAGCTTAAACTGTTCAAGAATTGTATTTATTTTATTTTGTTGCCACTGTGCCATCAAACGCAGCCACTGTGCCATCAATTGTTACCACTGTGCCCAGCAATTGTCACCACTATGCCATGCCATCAAACGCAGCCACTGTGCCATCATTTATCGCCACTGTGCCCATCAATTGTCACCACTGTGCCATGCCATCAAACACAGGCACTGTGCCATCAAACGCAGCCACTGTGCCCATCAATTGTCACCACTGTGCCCATCAATTGTCACCACTGTGCCATGCCAAACGCAGCCACTGTGCCATCAATTGTTACCACTGTGCCATCAATTGTCGCCACTGTGCTCAGCAATTGTCACCACTGTGCCAAGCCAAACGCAGCCACTGTGCCATCAATTGTCACCACTGTGCCCATCAATTGTCACCACTGTGCCCATCAATTGTCACCACTGTGCCATGCCAAACGCAGCCACTGTGCCATCAATTGTTACCACTGTGCCATCAATTGTCGCCACTCTGCCCAGCAATTGTCGCCACTGTGCTCAGAAATTGTCACCACTGTGCCCAGCAATTGTCACCACTGTGCCATGCCAAACGCAGCCACTGTGCCATCAATTGTTACCACTGTGCCATCAATTGTCACCACTGTGCCATCAATTGTCACCACTGTGCCCAGCAATTTTCGCCACTGTGCCCTGTCTCACTCTCAGTGGATGCCGACTGGACTACCCCCCACCCCCCCTCCACCTGTTCCGAATATGCTGACTGGACACCCTCCACCCCCCCTGCACCTGTTCCGAATGTGCCGACTGAACAGCCCCCCCCGCACCCCCACTGTACCTGTTCCGAATATGCCGACTGGACGCACCGTCCCCATTGCACCTGAGCCGCCTGCAGCCTGCCGAAGTGACATTGCTGCCAAGTGCTCGGTCAATCTTCACAGCAAGTGCAGCCGCTGAGCCATGCCGCCCGGCGAAGAAACCGAAAGTACTGTGTAGTGACGTGCTGACGTCACATCATCACACAGTGCAGTGCCGATGTGACAGGCTCAGTAGGGGAGCGGAGGAGGAAGGAGGACAGCGTCGGACAGACACACACATGGCAGCGGCGCGCGGCACTCGACGTGTCAGTTAAAAACACGTCACCCCTCTAGCGGGTGTCACCTGGGTGCGGGCCGCACCCCCCTGCACCCCCCTAGCAACGCCTCTGGGAATGCTTCATCATAAGCAAACCATGCAAAACCAGTATTGTATTATATCAATATGTTGAAACAGTCCAGGGCTTCTTTACGGAAATCTTTCACATAACACACTGGCATAAATACAAAAACCTTGCAACCAATTTGAAAAGGACTCGTAAGGAATAGACCTACGCTTGTCATCTTCCAATTTATCAGACTTTTCAGATTTCATAGACTCTTTGTTAGTAGGTAATAAAGAAATAACCTCAATAAACTTTCCTTTCCAAATTGTGTCTTTTATAGTGGAAGAAAGATGAAAACCTAAAGGCGATAAAAAGCAAGGCATGGATTCCCTAACCTGACTGTCATGGACTGAGCTCATGTTGCCAGCTGCCAGAGCAGGAGAAGCCAAAGGCACTGGATCTGGCACCAACGGTGCCCCAGCTGACAAAACATTTCTGTCAGCAGACCAAACAACAGCTGTAGGCTCAATAGGAGTAGACCTGCTAGGATCCAAACCTAAAGCATTCTTCTGAGGCAGTAAACTCTTATTCCTGAATTCAGACAGGAAATTGGAAAGTGCAGAGGAAAAATTATCAAAAATATCAGTCTCACCTGATGATACCCCCGCAGGAGGACGCGCTGGTTGTTTTAGTGCACAGAGCACTGGAATGGAACCAGCTGCCCCTGCAATCCGATCCTTCCTCTTCTCCGTAGTGCGAGGCGCCGGAGAGCCGACTTGCAGACCCACCGAACGATCGGCAGCCGACGCTGCGCGTTGCCGTGGCGACAGCGGCACCACCGGAGGCAGTGACAAGGCCGGTTCTGTGTCTTCCACTCCGCCCACCGACTCCGATTGAGCGAGCTGCCGCTTCTTTCTCTGCGCCGGCTCCGCCTTCCTCTGCAACCGACAGGGGCTGGATGAGGAGCTGAACCTCTTTCGCAGCGTGCGCCGCCTCTTCGCCGGAAGATCCTCCTCTTCCTCTCGCACTGACGCTGAGATCAAGGCCCAACTTGGAAACGGAAACGTTGCACTCGGTCCCGCCTCTTCATCTTCCTCCATGATGGCGTCCATAGTCTCCTCCGGCAGCTCCGTGATGTCCTGTCCGAACGCTTCCACTTCTTGACCCGACGGTAAGCTCAGGCACTGGCAGATCCAGTCCTCTCCTTCCGCGTCCACCCGCTCCAGCAGCTGTCTAATCAGCATCTTCATGCTGCCGAGGAGACAAACAGCGGGAGTGCAATAGATCTTATAGTGTAATAGCTCAGAGATCCGCTGTTGGTCCTCCCCTGGAATGGCTGGCCCCGATCCAACGGAACCAGCTCTTTAAATAGGGATTTTCCCAAAGCTGGAAAGTTCTGGAAGGTCAGATGACCCTAACTAACCTATCCTGAACCCCTAAACTTCACAATTTTCCCAGTACCTGAAATGCCTGAACCAATCCTAACCTTTCCCGCCTAACCCAACCTATTGACCTTTCCCAGCCTCAACCTTACCCCTAGCAACTAAATGAGCTTAACCAATCCAAGGGATTCCCGCCTAAATACCCAGGGAAACCTCAAAACTGCCCCCTGCCATGAATCCCATGAGGAAAAGGGGGGCCTTGAAACAGCCTAATCCACCTTTTTCCCTTAATCTAATCAGCGGCTCCTGAATGGGGTAGCGCTACACCTATATATAATATTATAATATAAATATAGCTATGTCCAACAGCAGCAACCCCCCGTTTATCAGACACAGCTATATTATATATAGTTAAAGTAGCTCACTGAGCCGCCCACCCTGAGCTGGAGTGGGGCGTGTCAAGCAGAAGTTCACAGCAGCTTCTTGCCATCTTCCTTGGCTGTAGCCATTAGATATGCTCTACCACGGTCCAGCAAGCAACACGCCTTGTCAGCTGGTCATAGCATCTTGCCATCTTCCCTGCGGCTATCAGATCTGATCCAGCAAGCAACACACCGTGTCAGCAGGTCAGTACCAAAATCCCAATCAAATCATCAATGCCAATGATTCCATTATCTGCTGTCCCCAGGGACTGGTCCAACCCATAGACCGTCATACAGTGGGATCTCTGGATTGAATCTTTCCCTGAGGACAGCAGATAATAAAAAGGATGGGCAGAGCTACGATGACCTCACTTCTGTGTTTGTGCGCGGGAGCCCTCAGTTACGACACGGTGCTCTGAAGGTCCGCCACAGTATGCCAGAACTTCAGAGTGCTTGCTCCAGTGACGTTGCTGGATGGAGAGGGGTGACTCCATGTTTTACTGCACCAGGTGACACCAACCCTAGTGTTGCCACTGCCTTGGGGTTCGGATGGCTGAGATACGTCCTCAGGATGCAGGTTCTTGGGCATGGTGGGTGATGAACAAGAAACAATTTGGGCGCCAGTCACAGATCCCAAGCGAGTTGTGCTGTTCGGTTGGGAGTCAGTCTGAGGAGAGCCCGGAGGCAGGCGATCCAATAAGGCCTAGGCAATCCATCGGGGATCAAGGTGAACGGACACTGGGAGTTTGTTTTATGGCAACCTGTCAGTCGATCACCTAAAAATCAAGGACTACCTGAAGACAATTCAGGCAATTACTGTACTGAGAAGGAATCGCTCCATCAAGTTGTATTCCAGAGCAAGGGCCTGTGGCAGAGGTACCACTTCTATTTCCATTGAGCCAAGTCTGTGGCAGAGGCTTGTTTCCTTCTCAGAGTTCCAAGTGATATTCCGGCTGCCAGTTCTGTGAGAGAGACTGTGCGGGTACACTACACCCACTCTGGCTAGAGTGGCGACGAAGCAAAGGTATCGTAGAAGCAGGACTGCTTCTGTACATAGTTAAGGCCTGAACCTGCAACTTCTTCTTTCACTATCTTTCCTCTATTCACCTGAAGTTACCTGTTGCCGTGTTGTGCACAAGAATAAAAGCACAGAAAACTACACTTTGCTGTTTGGACATTCTATTATTACTCACACCATCTACTTTCATCATACCCCTAGACAAGCTACAAAGGTAACACGCTGATCCCAAATCTAACCAGCGGCTCCTGCGGGGATAGCGCTGCACCTGGATAGGCCTTGGTCAGGCCTAGCAACCAGAAGCCTCCTGCATAGGCCCCAGGCTTTGGGCCTAGCAGCCAGGAACTCTTCATCCACCATCCACCCAGGCCATAGCCCTGGGCGGAAACACTACCTACTGACAGAAGGGAGAATACACAAATAAATGGAATTTATTAACAAAACTCATGTAATCACTAAACACTAACAATTAGCCCGACTATCACCTGGCAAACTAAGTTTACATGTAGCCCTGTTGTAGGGACAAGGGCGCTACACTCTCCCCCTGCCAAGGAGACTATGTCCTCGGAGTCTGCAAGAAAAAAAATTTGCTTTCAAACCTGAGAGTGGATGACCTGGTAAAAAGTGCATAGGAAACGATAGAGGAAAGGTTAAACTTTAAGTTACTCTAGCACTACCCCTGGAGGAGCTGCTGGTTTGTTTTGGGTGGCATGTTACCTCGTGGCTCTTCCGCCGTCCTAGGGGTGTATGGTGCATATATCAGTAACGGAATGTTCACGACAGGTGTCTTTTTCTGTGCTCTTTATTACCCAGCTGGGTAAAAATATTAAAACTTGTGATGAAGAGTAGAGGTGAAGTAAAAGAAGAAGTAGCAGACTCAGGCGCAACAATAGGGAAACAATCCTGCTTCTAACAATGCTTTGTATTCTCCGCCACTCCAGCCAGAGTGGGTAAAGCGTACCTGGACAGGCCCACTCTCACTGACCTGGCAGCCAGGGTATCGCTCGAACTTGAAGGAAAAGTCTCTGCCACAGACCCTCCTGAAATGGACTCAGGGAAAAGCCTCTGCCACAGGCCCTCTCTGTTATTATAATTACGGAGATGATCCTCCTTGATAGAATTGCGTCTGGATCTCCTTCAGATAGTTTTTAGGTACCGAGTACTACCGACTGACAGGTGACCAGCCTCTCAGTGTCCTGCTACCTTGATCCTCAGTGGTTTGTTGAGACCCTATTAAATCGCCAACCTCTTATTGGCTTTCCTCAGATGTATTCCCCACCAAACAGCTACCTCGCTTGGGATCTTCAGGATTGGGAACACAGACGCTTACTTGGCTCCCTGCCACAGCTCAAATGTTCCGTACCAACATAGTCCCGGAACCAGGAACACCGCGTGGCACGTGCACCCTGGCCTGGAAGGCCATTATGCCGGAGCGCCGTGATGCGCAGTCACCCTAAAGGTGGGTGCCGCACTCCAAAGAAGAACCCAGACTAATGGCGTCTGTCCCATAAATACCCTCCCCCAGCATGCACAGCGAGGCACAACCCTCCTGATTGGCTGCTGGGGACTCCACTGCTGCCACCCATCGCCCTGGGGTAGGAACTACACCCCTGCAACAATAGACAACCCACAGCACAGCCAAGTTGAGACAGAGACCAGTTCTGATCCCTCTCTAAATTTGACTAGCACCTGTACTTTTTAAGTAACCAGGCGCTACAATAACAAAAACGTGCGCCATTCCACACGAGAACAGGTGAAATATGCAAAAAAGCAATGACATTACATAATAAAATTACATCCTGTCTATCTTCTAAGATACTATACGATATGTAATAGAAAATATGGGTGTTAAACCAATTTAAGGCACTGTCTCTCCTTAGCCAAGGAAGATGCAATATATAGAAACACATATATACATTTGACTGTTCAATGTTTGAGAAATAAGCATTACTGTACAAAAATTAAAGGTACTGTCCCTCCTTAGCCAAGGAAGATGTGAATGGTACTGGAACACCTGAAAAATAGCAATACAGTATAGAACACGCAATTCAGGTGGTCCCCTATTTACAAACATCCGACTTACAAACAACTCCTACTTACAAACGGGGGGAGACAACAGGAAGTGAGAGGAAATCTACCCCTAGGAAGGGAAATTCACTCCTGTAGGAGTTATGGGAAAAAGATATCTCCACTGAAGTGTTATCACCAAGGCTTGTTTCTACAACAACCCAAAATATTCAAGACCCCATTGGAACAGAAAGTGAGGTGAAATCTTCTGAACAGGGGCACAGACAGCAAAACAAACATTAAAGGGGTGTTAACCATTCTTGTATGCTATCCAAAAAGCTTAAAAACATTTTTTTTTTTGCTGGAGCTACATTTAAAGAAATTGACCTGTTCCGACTTACAAACAGATTCAACTGAAGAACAAACCTACAGACCCTACAGATCTTGTTTGTAACTCGGGGACCGCTTGTATGGAAATACAACTTCCTAACAACATACTACTTCCCAGCCAAAAGCTCTCCTCGCAGTTTTCCCATCAGGAAAACCGGTTGTGTGTACAAGGCATTAGGGTCTCTGCAGCTAGGAAACACTGGAGTATCAGGCAGTGGCGTTGCGTGGGTTGTCAGCACTCGGGGCAAGGCAAGTCATTTGTGCCCCCTAATCTGCAGACTTTTAGCACTCCCTGAGTCCCTTCAAATACAATAGTACTGACCAACCTGATTTCAACACTGACCTACCTGATTCCTATACTGACCACTACACGAAACTACTTGAGTTCAACACTGACCAACCTGATTGCTTTACTGACCATTACACACTACACTATACTGTCCACTGATCATTATACTGACCTCTACACTACACTAACCACTTTACTGTCCACTACACTACCTTGACCACTGTAAGAGAGCTGCTAGAGCTGTCCCCGCGAATTCACGGGAGCGCGCGCGCCCGCGTCCGTTGGCGCCAAACAGTCTATTTAAAGGATGCTCTGACCCTAGCCGAGTGCTGACGGATCTCAGCGGTTCCGGTTCCTGTGTCCTGTGCCTGTCCCGTGCTCTTGATCCCGGTTACTGATCCTTGGCTTCCTTGACCTTGTTTTGGACTCACTTCACCCTTGACTCTTGGTTCCTGATCTCGGCTTTCCACGTGACCCTGTTTCCTGCCTGATGACTTGGTACCTCGCTGCCCGCTCGTTGCTGAACCCGGCTTCCCATGTGACCACGATCCTGCTCCCTGTTTGGCTCCGCTCTACCTCCCGGGTACCTGCGACTTCGCTACTGCAACCTGCTGCGACTTCGCTGCTGCAACCTGCTGCGACTTCATCCCTGCAACCTGCTGCGACTTCGCTGCTGCAACCTGCTGCGACTTCGTCCCTGCAACCTGCTGCGACTTTGCTGCTGCAACCTGCTGCGACTTCGCTGCTGCAACCTGCTGCGACTTCGTCCCTGCAACCTGCTGCGACTTCGTCCCTGCAACCTGCTGTGACTTCCTGCCTTGCTGGACTTGCATCACCGGTTGCGGGCTTCCCAAGTCACATCTACAGGCACTCGTGTCTCCCCTGGCCCTTGGTTTCCCCTGTCTCCACTCTCAGCGGGACCAGGGCCGGAGATTCAAGAGAGGCTAACCTCGTCATTTCAGACTTCACCCAGGTACGTGACAACCACTGTACTGACTACTACACTGTCCACTACACTACACTGACCACTACACTGACTACTACACTGACCACTATATTGTGCACTACACTACCTTGACCACTGTACTGACTACTACACTGTCCACTACACTACACTGGCCACTACACTACACGGACCACTATACTGTCCACTACACTACACTGACCACTATACTGTCCACTACACCGACCACTATACTAAACTGAGAACTACACTGAGCACTACACTAACCACTATACTATACTGTCCACTACACTACACTGACCTCTATACTATACTGTCCACTACACTGAGAACTATACTGACCACTACACTGACTACTATACTGTCCACTACACTACACTGACCACTACACTACACTACACTGACCACCATACTGTACACTACACTAACCACTATACTGTCCTGCCTACAGTAACTCCCCCTCTCTGCCTCTCTCTCTCTGTCCCACCTCTCTCTCTCTCTCTGTCCCGCCTCTCTCTCTGTCCCGCCTCTCTCTCTGTCCCGCCTCTCTCTCTCTCTCTCTCTGTCCCCCCTCTCTCTCAACTGCCTCTCCCCAGTCCATGTTCATCCCATCCTCACCTGCTTGTCCTGCACCGGTCTGGACTCCAAAGGATAGGAGGGGGATGAGAAGACAGCGGCCGCGGTGGCTTTACATTACTTGTCTCCCTTGTGCTCTGATTCTTGTACCCTGCCACGGGCAGTGAGTACAAAGTGAACATAGTATGGACAATATAGTCCTTCAGCCCCTGCCATGGGGGTGTGAACATAGATTGAACAGGTTATGCATAACTTTTCTTCTTTCTGGAACAGCATCATTCATTACAGCAGGTACTTTAACTACAGCAAACTTGAATATCTTCACAAACATGCACATTTAAGAAGATTCCTAAACAATTTACACTCATTCTGTACATTCTCCATCCCAGCTTGGCTTACCGACTTCAGGCATCATCGTGGCAAGACACAGGGTCGACTCTTCCCACTGCTGTGGGATGAACAGGCATATCTAACCCGACATAAGGTAACAGAGGGTCTACAGTCCTCAGTTACAAACAAATATAGTGAAGATAAAGGCCTACTTCCACTATCTTGGTGCTATGGGCTAAAAGGAATTCATAACAGAAAACAAATGATTAAATGTTACCATTTGTCATTCAATGAAAAAGATTTTGTCAGCAGCCGCATAAAATACAAAACATCTTAAATTTATAGAAAATTAAAATAAGCAATACAATTCTTATCAATTACTACAGCAGCGCTAGTTGTCACTTAAGACTGTGACCCCTCTTTCCTATGACCATGCAGAGATAGAAGCAATGGAACTGAGGCTGCCATGAAAAAGGCTAATGATGTCAAACAGTTACACAGAAGTAGTGTAGCACCCCCCTAGCGTTGCTAGAGTGCTAGAGTTGGGTTTTGTATAGGGTAGGTAAATTTGCCTAGCCTGCGTGTTTTTCTGGGTCAGGGTTGAATGACTCAGGGAGGCTGGTATGACTCACAGGCAGCATCTCTGATACCTCCCCCTACTTCTAGAAACATGCAGAAGATTCCAGAGGGATGGGTGTGGAGGAGCTGCCTAGAGTATTCTGAAGGCCCTGGCCAATCCCCAACAGATAGGTTGGCAGGGGGCAGGGGGTAGTGCTACAGTAGTATAGAGTTGATAGATGTGATTATTATGTCTAGATGGGAATGACTATTTACCAGCCTGAACAAGAATATGCAATTGTATCTAATAAGTACGCTGCTTGCTTGTTCAAAAACCCTTAGTAACAGATTTCCCGTGGCCAGCAAAGGGACCCGTGTAACTCATGCATGTCATTAATTAAAGTGGAAGTCCAGTCAAAAATGTAAATGTTTCTATTATTATATATAAAATTGCCAAGCTTAGAAAGTCTAATCAAAGCCAGACAATCCGCTTCTTCCTTTTCTTCAGGGACAACCTTACTTCCTTATTTCTGAATTCTGCATGGGGGCCTCTCACTTCCTGAAAACGTTGTCCTTCTCTGATACACGCCCCGCCCACACCCCTCCTTACCTTTAGACAGACATGCCTAGACCTGCTCAGCCCCACCCGCCTCTCCTTAGATCTCCTGTCTTCATACTTCAGACAGGAGTGTGACTTTGATCCAACGTTACACTTTCTGGATCAAAGTCGCATCAAAGCATTGCAGGTACCTTTTTAAAGTTGCATAGATGAGAACAGGTGCCGTTGAAATCAATGGGTTGTGACTTCTAATGCGACTTTATGTGTCCAAAGTCGCAAAGACAATTCATACTAGTGGATCCTTAGTCTACGTTTCCACTATTGCAACTACAAAGTTGCACGATTTAGAGTGTGATGAAGTGCAGCTTTGATCCAACTTTACGCTCTCTGGATCAAAGTTGCATCCAAGCATTGCACTTTTTAAAGTCGCTGATTTTCAAAGTCGCATAGATGTACCAATAAAATCAATGGGCGGTGACTTTTCATGCAACTTTGGACAGATAGTCGCATGACAAGTCACTCACAATACCACTATTGCGACCACAAAGTTTCACGAATTAGAGTGTGACTTTAATGCGACTGAGTGCAGCTTTGATCCAACTCTACACTCTCTGGATCAAAGTCGCATCAAAGCATTGCAGGTACCTTTTCAAAAGTTGCTGATTATCAAAGTCGCGTAGATGGGAACAGGTGCCCCCCGTGTCCAGCTCCTTTCTCCTGTGCACAGCTATACTGTATATGTGCAGTGTACCTCCCATCCCCCCTGTGTGGACAGGGATTTTTATTTCTTCATTTCTCATGAATTAGGATGTACAATGAGAGAACACTGGGCGGGAACCTACGATTAGCTCCTCCCATCCTGTATACACACACTGGCTACACAGGAACAGTGTTCCTTCCAGGAAGTGATGTCACTAGCTTTCAGGAACCACACCCACTGGCTGATTTTACTCTCAGAAGGAAGTAGAATTGAAGTCATGTGACGGCACAGGATACTGCAAAATAAAAGGTAGAAAAACTGGGATTTTTTCATTTTAAAACATAAGGCTGAACTCGGATCACATTAATGATTGTAGGGGAGAAATTTTAATGTTAGGGTGCAGGGCCGATCCTAGGCAGGGTGCACATGGTGCTTTGCACCCAGGCTCCTGCAGAGGTGGGGGCGCCAAAGTGGCAGAGCTCCCCCTCCCTCCTCTCCTTGTTTGTGTCCACCCAGAACTGATGTGTCTCTGACCATCTCTTTTACCACGTCTGCAGTCTCTGATAATCTCCTGTACAGTGTCTGCAGTCTCTGACCATCTCCTGTACTATGTCTGTAGTATGTCTGGGGGCTCTTTCTAACAAACTCTAACAGAAGCCCTCTCTGTGTCCATCAGAGAGGCTCCCCTCCAGGTCCCAATAAAGTACTCCGCTTCTCTTCCTGTATTTTCTTTATTGTAAGGCCTCGTTCACACATGGATCCGTTCAGGTCCGTCTGTCAGTTTTTCAGGCGGACCTGAACGGGCGCTCCATGCACCCCTATGGAGCGTCGGATGTCAGCGGAGACATGTCCGCTGACATCCGACCTGATCCGATCCGCTAAAAACAAACGTATGGGGCTCACGTCCCCATCCGTCCATGCGGATCGGATCGGGAAAGATCTGATGAAAACGGACATGCTGTCCGTTTTCATCAGATCGCTCCATAGAGGACAGCGGGACTCGACAAGCTCCTCCCCGCTCAGTGAGCAGAGAGGAGCTTGTCATCCGTCGGCTCAGCAGAGATCTGCGGACTGATCTCCCGCTGAGCTGGCAGACACAGGCGGACTCCGTCGGAACGGACTGCGACGGAGTCGGCTATGTGTGAATGAAGCCTTAAGAGATCATGTAAGGATCCCAGGGTAATGAAGACTTTGTGGGCGAGCATCTCTGTGGTTGAGTCATTGCCATAGAAACATTCGTAAAGGGGAGGAGTTAGTAAAATTACCACGCCCATGTGGGGGAGCCAGAAATATTTCTGCACCCAGGTGCCTGTGACCCTAGGATCGGCCCTGTTAGGGTAGGGAGACCAGACATCCCCAGTTTCAGGGGACAGTCCCCTGATTGAGGACACTGGCCCCGGACCAAGTCTGTCCCTGGTTTTGTCCCCAGATTGGATTTAATAGGGGGCAGGGGCAATTTCAAAGACAGCCAGTGCAGAATTAAAATTAAAAAATTAGAATTACACACCCCCCCCCCCCCCCCCGCGATCCTCCGTACCTACTAGCATAGGGGGGTTGTAATTTTCCCATTATCTGTGCCCCTTTCTGATGATGATGTGCTGGTCGGAGTGGAGGGAATATTTCTTCAGTTTTGGGTGCATGCCCATTCAGCGTCGCTCGCCTATTCTTCTGCCCTGGCTCAAATTCTGGCCAGCCACCTGCTTATCTCCTTGCCTTCCCTGGCAGAGTGATCTTCCTCCGCTCCCCCCCACCAAGTAGTAGCCGGGGACCGAAGAGTA
The DNA here is from genome assembly GCA_029574335.1 of Rana kukunoris. Lineage (NCBI taxonomy): Eukaryota > Metazoa > Chordata > Amphibia > Anura > Ranidae > Rana > Rana kukunoris. The sequence goes on from JAJQKJ010001657.1 coordinate 56,546, forward strand.
AGAATTGAGAGGCGAGTGTGAGGCCGGTGGCGACGGGCAGAGAGTCGCTGATTGTTGCCATTACTAGTAAAGAAAAAATATGTCCCCGGATTTCATTTTAAAGCGGATCTCCACCCAAAAGTGAAGATCCGCTGATCGGAACCCTCCCCCCCTCCGGTGTCACATTTGACACCTTTCAGGGGGGAGGGGGTGCAGATACCTGTCTAAAGACAGGTATCCGCACCCACTTCCGGCCCGCAGTCTCGGGCAAAAGACGGGCTTTTCCCGTTGTGTGCTGGGAACTCTCGGCTCCCAGCACACAGCGGGAGCCAATCGCGGGCGCAGCGCGACTCGCGCATGCGCCATAGGGAACCAGGCAGTGAAGCCGGAGCGCTTCACTTCCTGGTTCCCTCGCCGTGGATGGAGGGGGGAGCAGCAGGGTGACGAGCGATCGCTCATCTTCTGCTGCGGACGCCGCTGGACTCCAGGACAGGTAAGTGTCCTAATATTAAAAGTCAGCAGCTGCAGTATTTGTTGCTGCTGGCTTTTAATATTTTTTTTTGGTGAACCATCCGCTTTAAAAATCTGGTCACCTTATGTTAGGGTGAACTTCCACTTTAAAGGGATTATTCTCTGGTCTGTGCTGTCCAATAATCAAAAGATGGAGGAGAAAGAGCAGATGGCTGCATGTTGAGATAAAGAGTGTCTTGTAACTCTATTCAGTGTCCTCCATATCGCTGTGTAACATAGGAACTTCAATCAACAACACTCACGTTCCCCGAGCAGGCTGGAATAACTCTCATTGCACTTGTCATATTTTTAGAAATGATTTCATTACAGAGGAACAAGACCCTCCCTCTGCTCCTCTTCCACACACCCATCTTTGAATATCCAATACATGGCAGATTTGCCACAGTTCTCTGCCAGGCATGACCTCTGGCATGTGTGCATGCACAGAATCTAGTGGTGAGCATGCGCCCTTCAGCGACACACCTGGGATGTGTAATGTGGACATTCCAGGAAGAAGCGGGGTCCATTGTCAAGGAAAGAAGGAGTGCTGCAATGCTACAAAATTCTAATAATGGCGGAAAATATTCAATTTTCTAAGATATCTGCTTTAACAAAAATCTTAAAACTTGTAAAGATTCGCAAATGGTTGGCAAAAAAAAAAATAGAAAGGTACATTAATTGGCAACACCATTTTTTTTAACGTCAAACTTTTCTTTGTTATGCATGGTGGATCGCTTTTTAGCAGGCAGTTGACAGGGAGCTGGGAGGCAACATATCACCTCATTAAAGCAGTTGTAAACACTGTAAAAAAAAAAACTGCAAGACAAATCCATAATGAGCTAGTATGACTAGCATACTAGCTCATTATGCATTACTTACCTTAGATCGAAGCCCCCGAAGCCGTACTCATGTCCCCCTCCAGCTGCAGACATTTCTTCACAGATACCCAGAAGGTTACTTCCGGGTATCGCCAATCCAGCACTGTGATTGGTCGGAGCCGCGCTGACGTCACGCCGAGCATGAGCGTGGGAGCCGGGAAATATGGCATTGACATTTAAGAATGGGATTGTCTCTACGGCGCGCATGCCATGTTTACCTTTTGGAAAATATCTCCTAAACCATGTAGATTTAGGAGATATTACAAACACCTACAGGTAAGCCTTAATCTAGGCTTACCTGTAGGTGTAACTTCCTGGGGGGTTTACAACCACTTTAATGCCTGTTTTGTTGCTGAAAACCCGGCACCACCACACTAACTGCAAACCTCCTCTCTAATGGCTCAGATCCCTTGCCGTCACTGGCATCTCCCTTGGCTGGTGCGATATGATGTAACCCTGGCACATGTGCAACTGTCAGCAATCCCAGCACTCAAGAATACCTCCCAACTTTCTGAGATGGGAATGAGGGACACCTATCAGCAAAAGTATGCAGGCATAGGACACACCCCTTGCCACGCCCCATTAAAGGAGCATTGTACAAAAAAAATAAGATTGGTTAAAGGGTCACTAAAGGAAAAAAAATGTTTTGCTGAAATGATTGTTTACAGGGTATAGAGACAAAAAAGTTAACTGATTCCTTTTAAAAATGATTAAAAATAGATAAAAATCAATCACATAATGTACCTGCAGTTTTGTTTCACTTTTAAACTGGTTTCATGTTTATGTGAAGTAGATAAACACACAGAACAAATACAAACAAATCCAGGGCAGTGTTTTGTTTTTAAAATGAATCTGATTGGTTCTGAGGAGTTTTAGACACACAGTAATGACAGCTTGGACCACAGTGAAAAGCTGCCATGAGATTTTCCATAAGGAGCCAGACAAGCAGGAAGTGTGGAGATCAGAGCAGAATTACAGCAACTTCAAAGCAAAAACGAACAATGAGGACATGAAACTAGGACTGCAGTAAGGTAAAGGAAGCTATTTAGCTAAAAAAAAAATTCCTTTAGTGATCCTTTAAACCCACAAGTGCTTTTTTTTACCACTACTATTCCTTTATATTGGCTCTTGGAATTTACAAATGCAGCAATTTAGAAACCAGATGAAATGTTTAGCACTTTGATAGATAAAAAGTGCATTTTATATACATCTATATAGATCAGATCAAAATGGTGGACGAATGAGGAGGAATGAGGGACAGAGGGACATTGCTCCAAATCAGGGACAGTCCCTCAAGATCAGAGAGAGTTGGGAGGTATGCACAAGGACTGTTCTGGCCATGCAAGCTGAGCTGCAGAAGACTGCGAGTATGCAGGTAGGCGTATTTTTTTGCAGAAGAGACATTACATGCCTCCTCTGTAACAATAGCCTGCCTGCTCACAGTCTCCTGTTAAAATAGTAGTAACCCGCAGCATTTAAAAAATAAAATAATTCCTTGCAAGGCAATGGCATAATGTGCTAGTATGCATGGCATGGCATAGCATGGCATACTAGCCATACTGCATGGCATACTAGCACATTATGAAATACTTACCTTAGAACGAAGCCCACTGGCAGGGCTTAGTTCTCCACCTGGTCTTCCTTTTGGTTTTATGGGCTGCGGCTGTATGAGTGGCAGAGCCGCGATAACATCACTTCTGCATATGCATGTGGGAGTCCTCGTTTGTGGCACGGAGCTCTGAAGGTGACGTCAACGGTTGCATCTAGTGTGAATATCTCCAGAACAATGCAAGTTTAGGAAATATGCACTGTGTCTATAATAAGTTTAAAAAAAATGGCTTTACTATGACTTTAAATAACAAACATGTCATACTTACCTCCACTGTGCAGTAAATTTTGCACAGAGTGGCCCCCATAATCTTCTGGGGTCCCACGGCGGCTGACTCGGTCTCGCCCCCCGGCGGCTGCGTCATTGGATTTGATTGACAGCAGCAGGAGCCAATGGCTGCGCTGCTATCAATCTATCCAATCTCTGTGGAGAAGAGGACGCTGGGGACGAGCCGGCTCAGGTAAGTAAAACGGGGGGGGGGGGGGGGGGGCTATTGGGCTTGTGATTTCCAGGTGTTTTTTAACCTTGTGCGTGAAAAAACATAAACCTTTACAAGCCCTTTAAAGGGCTTGTAAATGTTTATTTTTTATTTTCTAAATAGGTTTCTTTAAGCTAGTGCATTGTTTGTTCACTTACCTTTTCCTTTGATTTCCCTTCTAAATGTTTTATTTCTGAATTTCTCACTTCCTGTTTCTCCTCAGTAAGCTTGCCACCATCATCCGAGCCGTTCTGGCTGGGGGTTAGTCAGCCAGAACAGCTTACTGAGGAGGAACAGGAAGAGAGAAATTCAGACAAACAAAAAAAATATTAAGAAGGGAAATCGAAGGAAACGTAAGTGAACCAACAATACACTAGCTTTAAGTAACCTATTTAGAAAATAAAAAACAAACCTTTACAACCCCTTTAAGGCTTTGTTTGGACATGCGGTTTAAATGGGGGCAAAAATATGCAGTTGAGCCACGTTTTTGCTGGCCACCAAAGGCCCCCCACGAAAGCTGCAATAGGCAGCAGATGGGGATGTTTACATGCTGCGGCTGGGATGCTTTGCTTTACACCTGTGGCAAAGTTGACCCAACATGTAGTGCTTGGTGGGGAAGCAAGCCTGCCAAACAGTACATGTTCAAGTACACGGGGAACTGCTGCAAATACCCTGGAAAAAATTGGGTTAAAACCAGAGGCAGCCTGTCCATCCGGCCCCTTGCAAGACCCTGGATGCATGCATTCCAATGGGGGGGGGGGGGGTTTGAAGCACGTGATTAGAGTCAGAGGCTCTAATAGGCTTCAAAAATAGTAGGCTTGGGACACAAAGCACTGCAAACCGAGCCCACCCAGTTGTTTGACAATAGCGAATGCATATGTAGCTCTACCCCCGAAGGAGCTGCTGGTTTAGATTTGGGCCTGCCATTACTTTACTGTTCCTTGCGTTCGTCTCAGGGGTTCTCCTTGAAGAGTTATCTGGAAGAAATGTCTGCACCAACACAAAGTCTCTTTTAGGGGTTTTATTGAACAAACTTTCCAACAGAGGGATGGGGAGGACTCAGGTACTTACTTGCAGGTCACGAATGTTCCAGAGGAACAGCCGTCTCCACACAGCCGTCTTGATCAAAAGAAAGTCTCTGCCACAGACTTGGTAGTAGAATTTGCTTAATAGTCTCTGCCGCAGACTCGGTCAACCCCTCACTGGGTTAGTTTCTGAAGTAAAAGAACACAGCTCTCAGTGCCAGGATCTCTTAGCCGTTCCGGCAGCACTGTGAGGTAAATTTTGATCCGGATACATCCTCCATCCTCCATGACCTCAATTGCTCGGTCCCTTCTATCAGGTAAAGCGACAAAGGATCATCCCTGGATCAGTAGGCCCCAGCAACTCCTGGGCCTACATCTCAGTTGCAAGGCCTCAGGCCAACGTGGCCCGAGGCAGAAACTGCCAACACATTCATGAGGCCAGGAGGGCCCTCTGGTGAGGATAGTAAGACGAACCCCACAAAATGGTGTTTGCCCCTTAAGTACCCTCTGCCAGAATGCACAGCGGGTTCACCGTGCCCCCTGGGCTGCTTATGGGAAAGAGGCACCCAATTCATTCAGCCTGTTGCCTTTCCAACCCTGACCAGCGGTGACAGTGACACCCATCGTCAGGAGGAAAATCATGCAACCAGCTGAACTGAGACACAATTTAGACACAATCCTTCTGAGCCAACTACTGCTCAGATAACTATAATTTGAATATATAGCGCCCACTCATTGGGAGCAGGGCGCTACATACTTCCCCCCGCCTCAACAGACGATGTCCCCATCGTCGAGGAAAGTTTGACCTTCAATCCTGAGGGTCGATACCTGAATCCCAAAAAAACTTAGATAGGGAAGGGAAGGGTAAAATAACAAAAAAAAAAAACATTTCACATAGACATACAATAATCATAACACTATACACTACAATGTCCCTTTTTCACTATCTAACACATTCAGTCCTGGCTTGGGAGGAGATCCAGGGTACCTGAAAAACAAAACAGCGTACACAGGCAGGCAATATAAAACATTTCTGTGTGTAGCGCTGTCCCATTCAGGAGCCGCTGAGTATAAGCGGGATCGGCGTGTTGTGTTACCTGGCAGATGTCTAGGGGTGATACTTGTGAGTTGAAACAGAGAGCGAATGTCCAGTCTTTAGTTGGGTTTTCTTCAATGCTTTATTCCAAGGCCCAACATGGCCTTCATCAACATGGTACAGGACAGGAAAGGTTCATGAGCAGAGAGAGAGAGAGAGAGGTTGAGTATCAGGCCTTGGATATGAAGAAGAAAGGGAGCAGTCTTGCTCTCCGCAATGATGAACTTAATTTGTCGCCACTCCAGTCGGCATGGGTAAAGTGCCCCCGGACAGACCCCTGCCACAGGCCTGGCAGCCGGAACGTCACTTGCAAATGTTGGGAGAAAGCAAAAACGGCCCCTTTTAGACCAAGGCGGCTGCCCCAGATATAGCCTCCCTCAGCATGCCTTAGCAAGGGAACCAACCCCTCTGATTGGCTGCTGAGGAAAACGAGTCCGCCAGAACCCCTCTAGTGCCAGCTGCCGCCAAGGGGTGGAAACACACCCCTGGAACGCAGACCGACCCACATGACAGTTCTGGGAATGACAGCAGCCTAAATTTGACAAATTGTGAATGGGAGCCACGTAACTCTCCCATTCCCCACTAACTTTAGCGCAACGCCCCTACAGAAAGTAAGGGAGTGCTACATATCCCCTCCACTTAAATTGACACTGTCCCCAGTGTCTTAAAGCATTCGAATTCGAATGCTGGCCTGATACTGCAAATGGACAGAAAAAGGAGGAAGAAAGAAAGAGAGAAGAAAGAGAATACTTATAAACCTTGCATTACAGCAATATATGTATATACATGACACACAAACATACACAACCCCGCTATCTAACTGCCCATTCTCCACAGTGTTGACAACAGGTGGGTCCAAAAAAAAAAACCTGTATAGAGAAAAAAAAGAAATGAGAAGCATACGACTGTACAATATATATATCTTAAGGTATCAATACAGTTTTCTGGATTATATACAACCTCCAAGGTCAGGATTGAGGCTGTAAGCTCAGACCTGAATGCAGAGTCTCCCTTGCTCTCAAAGAGTCCTTAAATATAAGTGCTGAGAAGAAACACTCTATGCAAGAAATATTTAAGCACAGATCCTGACATTGTTATCTTGCAAAGTAAAGGTGCAGAACACTGCCCCTAGCGGTCAGTGCGCTGGTACTGCAGCAGTCCGAAAATCCAAAGGTGAAGAAATAGCAGTAAAGGGAAGTGAGAAGAGAAAAAAAACTAGGGCCCAGATTCACGTACCTGGGCGCATCTTTGTGCGGGTGTAGCGTATCTTCTTTACGCTACGCCGCCGTAACTTAGTCAGGCAAGTGCTGTATTCACAAAGCACTTGCGTCCTAAGTTGCGGCGTAGCGTAAATGGGCCGACGTTAGCCCGTGTAATTCAAAGTAGGCTTGAAGTGGGTGTGTTGTATGGTAATCAACCATGACCCCACGTAAAAGACGTTTCTAATGAACGGCGCATGCGCTGTCTGTGGACGTATCCCAGTGCGTATGCTCAAAATTACGCCGCAAATACTCATTGGTTTCGGCGTGAACGTAACTTACACAAAGCCCTATTCGCAAACGTTTTACGCAAACGGCGTAAACGACGGAAAATTCGACTCTGTCCCGACGTCCATACTTAACATTGCGTACGCCTCATATAGCAGGGGTAACTTTACGCCGGAAAAAGCCTTACGCAAACAACGTAAAAAAAATGCGCCGGGCGCACGTACGTTCGGGAATCGGCGTATCTCCCTCATTTGCATATTCAACGCGTAAATCTACTGAAGTGCCACCTAGCGGCCAGAGTAAATATGCAACTAAGATACGTTGGCGTAAGAGACTTACGCCGCTCGTATCTTAGCAAAATTCTGGCGTATCTTACTTTCTGAATACAGAAAAAAGATACGCCGGCGCATCCTACAACTTACGCGGCGTATCGACAGATATGCCGACGTAACTTCATTCTGAATCCGGCCCTAGTTCTTTCCCTTGCAGAATCTTCCGATACTGAGATCAGGTTTGACAAAGTCCCACCCTAACTGACTGAATCTACCCTTCCCAAGAGTCCTTCACACAAATGTCCGTGTGGATCTGGAAGAGCAGGGGAAAGGGGGAAACTGGGAGGGGAAAAAAAAAAAATAGAGTATACTTGTCCGTAACATCCCTTTGAGTGGGTGTGCATGTCAGTCAGTACAATCTCCAGTCTTACTCATAAAACTGAGGATCTGGTAGCATAGCAGTGTCCCCTCGGGCCGTGGTCGATGAGACCCAAAAGGTCTGATCCTCTTTCCCTGGGCATCTTAACACAACCAGATTTCGGTAGATGTGTTGGCCCCAGCTCCAATCACGGTGGCATCTCTCAAACTTGTCCTTCCAATGAGGCAGCCTTAATTCAGCCCCCACAAAAATACGAGGTGCGCCTAAATTTGACCAAACAGCATCCCGACACTAGGCTTCCCGTTCTTGATCGATTTGATGAAGGAGAGGGGGTGGCACGTATGGGTATTCGTACCCATATTCAGTGGCAACTCGCTGGGCCACCAGCCGCTGTAAACGGGCCAATTTAAGCAGGTTCCGTGGATCTCCTTGTCCCAACAGCACTAAAGCATCTGGCGCCCTTTTCAACACAGGAACGACAAAAGCCACGGCAGTGATGGGTGAAGCAGGAGAAACAAAAACAGACTCACCAACTCCCCAAGTCAGCTGTGGGACGTCTTCGGACTGTAACTGAGATCCACAGGACGCGTTCCGGCCCTGCAGTTCCGAAGACTCTGGTTCGAATACATTTCCCAAAGTATCACCATCTTCGAGTACAGAACTAAGGTCAGAGGAGGGCTATTCCTCTGCAAGCACATAGCCACCAGGTTCAGCAGCGGGATCTTCAACCCGCTCCGACAAGGAACGGCAGGGGGGTAGGCCTCGACCGCAGCCGCAGGAGGCTGGAGCAGGCTTCATTTCAATAGAAGCACGCCACACGGAGATCGAAGTGGAAAGATCGCTCTCTGAAGTAGTATCACCCAGGGATTGTGTCTAGGGTTGCCACCTGTCCGGTTTTGACCCGGACAGTCCGGGTTTGGACACATGTGCCCGGTTTTGAAGCCTCCTGAAACCCGGGCACATTTAAAAAAATAAAAATAAAAAATAAATTTTTTTTTTTTTTTTTAGCTGTCCAGCCTGGCCCGGCCGCAACAGAGCTGCACATCTGTCTGCATTGTGTGCTGCAGAGTGGAAGAGGACACATGGGACACAGAGTGCTCAGCTCTTCTCTGACTGGCTACAGAATACACATGGAGGTGGGTGGATGGGCGGACCATACACTACCCCCACCATACACTAAACATACAGTTCTGCCCCCCCCCTGCATATACCATTACCATCCACAGCCGTATATACAGTTCTGCCCCCCCTCCATACCATCCACAGCCATACATACAGTCCTGCCCCCCCTGCATATACCATCCACAGCCATACATACAGTCCTGCCCCCCCCTCCATATACCATCCACAGCCATACATACAGTCCTGCCCCCCCCCTCCATATACCATCCACAGCCATACATACAGTCCTGCCCCCCCCTCCATATACCATCCACAGCCATACATACAGTCCTGCCCCCCCCCCCTCCATACAGGGCCGGATTAACAGAGGGGCTGATGGAGCGGGGGTTGTAGCTCGATGATCAGAGGTCACAGAAACCCCACATTTGGGGGGTAGTCAGTTGAAGACCTACCCCACAACTGGTCAAAATATGGGATGGCTATCATTTATGGTTCTGGAGATACGGGCCTGCTTGCACAGCCTGTCAGAAGCTACATACAGAGCAGCCATTATAAATACAAGCTGACACACTGCAGCACACTGAGAAAAAAAAAATCATCATTCATTTTTTGCTAGAAAATTACTCTATGGTGGTCTTTGCAACTTTTATGTTGCACGGCATAGAGCTGCACCATTCTGGCTAAAACGACAACTGCAATTTTTTTGCTTAGAAGATAGATGACGATTCTCTCACGATTCGTGCGGCATAACATCATCTTTCACATTAAAATGAAAAAAAAAAAAAAATGGACTAACTTAAGTACTGTTTTGTTTTTATGGTTTTTATTATTCAATGAAGTGGGCAAATGCAGCGTGACATAAAATATTGCAGCAATTCCCATTTTTGTCTCTGCTAATATATATATAATGTTTGGTGGTTCCAAGTAATTTTCTAGCAAAAAATATTGCTTTTTAACAAGTGTTGGACTTTAAGTGGTTACATTTCTTGCATTTACACACAGAAGTTTGATCTAAAAAGGAAGTTGGTTACAATGTTTCATGTTGTTTACAAACTTGGCAGACTGCCCGGATATTTTCTTTACACACAGAAGTTTATCCCTTTGATATAAGAAGAATGCGTTAGTTACAATGTTTCCTGCTAAGAACTTGGCAGATATTTTCTTTTGACAGCTGAAAGTCTCTCCACTTGTTATATGAAAGAATCAGCAAACTCTGCATTGGAGATGTCAGGGGGGTTGAATCGACATCACAATTTTTTAACGATTAATGTGCAGCTCTAGCACGGTGTATACTGTATTTGCGCGGCAATTTTTCAAACGTGTTTTTTTTTTTGGAAATAAACTGTTTCATTCATTAAAAAAAAACACTTAAGTTAGCACGATTTTTTTTGGTATCCTAAGCGATGCTTTAAATTTTTTTAGGTTACATGTTTAGAGCTACAGAGGAAGTCTAGTGCTAGAATTATTGCTCTCGCTCTAACGATCGTGACGTATGTAACCTGTGTGTATCTGGCTCTGATACTAGCCAGTGCCTACCCAGCCACTGACTGGTATCTCTCCCCAGCCTGTCCCCACACGCATTCTCACCTGCTGACCTGTGGATGGGGGAATCACTCCTGTAGTGTTGTTGTGTTCTGCCAGTGAGTACAATGATCAGTGTTGCTATCTATAGCTGGCAGCACTGATTGTTTTTGGAAAAACAGGTTGGTTGTACTCAAGTCAATTAATAGATTGACTTGTGTAAAACCAGCTAGCCCATACATAGATCGACTATGGCTGGTCTCTGCATAATTGGTGTAATTTCAATTCATGTATGACCCGCTTAACCACTATGCAGTCCCTAAACATCCTTCCACTCCTATACATTGTGCCCACTGTCATACCCTCCACACTCCTCTCCTGTTCATACTGCCCCATCATACCCTCCACACTCCTCTCCTGTACATACTGCCCACTGTCATACCCTCCACACTCCTCTCCTGTACATACTGCCCACTGTCATACCCTCCACACTCCTCTCCTGTACATACTGCCCACTGTCATACCCTCCACACTCCTCTCCTGTACATACTGCCCACTGTCATACCCTCCACACTCCTCTCCTGTACATACTGCCCACTGTCATACCCTCCACACTCCTCTCCTGTACATACTACCCACTATCATACCCTCCCTCCACACTCCTCTCCTGTACATAGTGCCCACTATCATACCTCCACACTCCTCTCCTGTACATAGTGCCCACTGTCATTACCCTCCAGCCTCCTCTCCTGTTCATACTGCTACCATCATACCCTCCACACTCCTCTCCTGTACATACTGCCCACTGTCATACCCTCCACACTCCTCTCCTGTAAATATTCCCTACTGTCATACCCTCCACACTCCTCTCCTGTACATACTGCCCACTGTCATACCCTCCACACTCCTCTCCTGTACATACTGCCCACTGTCATACCCTCCACACTCCTCTCCTGTACATACTGCCCACTGTCATACCCTCCACACTCCTCTCCTGTTCATACTGCCCCCTGTCATACCCTCCACACTCCTCTCCTGTTCATACTGCCCCCATCATACCCTCGCACTCCTCTCCTGTACATAGTGCTCCCATCATACCCTCCACACTCCTCTACTGCATATACTGGTCACTGTTACACCCTCTTCACTCCTTTCCTGCAAGTAATACCTACCCTCTGCACTCATTTCCTGTACATAATGTCTTACACTTTGCACTCCTTTCCTACACATACCAACATACGCGCCACACTCTTGTATATACTGTTGTAAATTCTGCACTCCCTCCCTGCACATACTGTAATACCCTCTGTACTTAATGAAAATTAAAAGGTGAACTAATGCCCCTGATCTCAACTGCACTTACCTCTGTAGTAATGGAAGAGTTTTATTTTTTTTAAATGATTGTGCTAAGGTTTATTCATGTCAGTGAGACTCTTACTTGTGGCACAGCAAAGTAAGCATATTTTATAGGTAAAATAAATATTTTGTTTAATTTAATCATGCCTCGTGAGGCCCCTCCCTCAATATGGCCACACCCACCATATGTAGTGGCGTGTTCGGGTTTGGCTTGAGGAAAAGGTGGCAACCCTAATTGTGTCACATACGATAGACTAGTCATGCTGGTTAGATCACCTCCGGTTATAAGTCTTACCTCTGAGGAGCAGGATGGCGAGGCAGCCGAAAGTGGACGACACCGAGACAACCTCTACATCGGGAGCCTCCGGTTCCACGAGCTCCACCGACGGGGACGACTCCGGTCTCGGTGGTTCCTCCTCGGCAGTAACTGCAGCCGTAACAAAATCCACTCTGTATTCTCTTGGGGCCTTGACAGGTGGCGTAGCGACAAACAAATAAGCCCGAAATCTCTGGCATCGGGCGAAGGGTTGGATCTTGACAGACAACTCCTCGCATTGGGGGCAAGTCAGCCCAAGCATCTCTGTCCCGGCACTGGACAGAAGCACAAACTCTTCTCTTGTAGCCAATTGAAGGATCGTGTCAGTTACTGACACCCCCGAGGGCGCAAACAGGCCGAGGACCCCTGGTAAAGTGGTTGGGCCCCCTAGTTGTGGAGTGGCAACACCCGGCTGTGAAAAGGCAGACATCACTTAGCAGGTCCGTCTCTCGCAAAGAAATGGTGGTTCTGCTGAATTGGCGCACAGAGGGGCGGTTCCTTGCTCGTTTGGCGCGAAATCCCAGTGCACGTCTCACGCAGGGGAGGGTAGCTCCTCCCAGTTAGGAACTTGTCCGGACATGTTACAGGCGCGTACTAGGCCACACGCCCAAACTCAGCGGTGCGAGGTTAACTCCCTCGTTGCCGGACAGTTTAAGTACACAACACCGGACACTTTCCGCTCCTTAATAAATTGCTACTCACTTTTCTTCGTTGCCAATGGTAACAGCCGAATCCCGGACGAGCCCCCACATGTAGCGCTACCCCATTCAGGAGCCGCTGAGGCCCAACATATGGCCTTCATCAACATGGTACAGGACAGGAAAGGTTCATGAGCAGAGAGAGAGAGAGCTTGAGTATCAGGCCTTGGATATGAAGAAGAAAGGGAGCAGTCTTGCTCTCCGCAATGATAAACTCAGTACGTCGCCACTCCAGTCGGAATGGGTAAAGTGCCCCCGGACAGACCCCTGCCACGGGCCTGGCAGCCGGAACGTCACTCACAAATGTTGGGAGGACCAGGCCTCTGCCACAGGCCTGGCTCGGGCCTCTGCCACTGGCCTAGTACTTGAGTGAGCGTGAAATTGAAATGAGCAAGTCCTCCCAATAGATTTAGTTAGAGTCACTGGATCCCCGATGGTTCGTTCAAGCCCTATTGGATCACCTGCCTCCGGGTTCTCCTCAAGCCGATCCCCCACCGTACAGCTCCCAGCCTGGGATCCTTTCAGAAAAGGTTTGGAACCCAGCAGCTACTGGGATCCTGTTCTATGTCAGAGTAGAGCTCCGCATGGTGCGCAACTTCGGGCAGGTAGGCCACGGCTGCGGGGTCCATGCATGCGCGCGCCCTGAAGGTGGGTGCCACACCTGGAACTCGGACCCCGCAGAAAGCAAAAATGGCCTTCAGGCCAAGGCGGGTGCCCCAGATATAGCCTCCCTCAGCATGCCTTAGCGAGGGAACCAACCCCTCTAATTGGCTGCTGAGGAAAACGAGTCCGCCAGAACCCCTCTAGCGGCAGCTGCCGTCCAGGGGTGGAAACACACCCCTGGAACGCAGACCGACCCACAGGATAGTTCTGGGAATGACAGCAGCCTAAATTTGACAAATTGTGAATGGGAGTCACGTAACGCTCCCATTCGCCACATACTCTAGCGTAACGCCCCTACAGAAAGTAAGGGGGCGCTACATGTACAATGGAAGCAAAGCCTTACTTCCTGAGAAATAAAACTTTCTTTCCAGATATATTTCTCTTTGTGTGAATAACTAAGTGCTGAAAAAAATATGTATGTAGCTAAATGCAGAAGAGTCCAGTTTCTGCAGAATAAATCTCTGCCATCTAGTGGTCGAAGACCAATATACCAGAGTCTCCTTTTTTTTTTTTAAGTGCTGAGGTTAGTAGAAAAATCTTGACTCAGAGCCTTCAATGCCCTAGTACTAACTAACTAGTTACCCCAAGTCCTTCAAAGAAAAAAATAAATAAAACAGAAATTCTTCTTCTTCTTGCAGAGTGACAAACTGGAACAGTCACTATAGATAATCACCAGTAAAAGCAAGGGTCAGGCAAAGTCAATGATTTTCCCTGCTTGTCCACAGTGGTAACGAAATACACACGGTCATCTTTCCCAGGCTGGCAGATAACCACTTTATCAGCATAAACGTGTCAACCATAGCTCCAGTGTAGTAGGCATCCTTTAAAGCGTTCATCCATAGTGAAGGAATGGCCTCTCCTCCGGAACGGTTTAGGTACTTCAAGTTAGTCCCACACAGCTTCACTGTACCATTCTTCTCTGTGGGTTTCAATTTCCTGCATAATTTCTCTAGGAACGTAAGTAACTAAGGTCCATATTCAGTGGCCACCTGTTTGTTTAACAATCTCTGTGACCAGGCAAGCCTAATCAAAGATCGGGTACTTCCATATCCAGGAGGTATACACGAGACTGGGGACTTGTGAACCATGGAGTCTACAGACAATTTTCCTGAACTATGCAAACTGGTAACTTTGGGCAGGATTTCACTAATAACAGCCGGGGCTTCCAATCTAGGTGTTGTCTCCCCGGAATCTATAGCCAGCAATTCCAAAGAACTAGGTACTGAGGAACCATCCTTCATTTTGCTCTGCAACAATTCTAGGGACATAGTTTTAAAAATGTCCCCACATATGTCTGACAAGGATCTCATCTCCTTTTATCAGCGAACCATTTCATACAGTTCCAGGTACTTTTTCCCCAGATGTCTTACTGGTTCCTGATGTGGACTTCCCGGGGATATCACCTCTCTCGGAGTCTGGTTCCAGCAGTCTCTGGGGTGGGCCTCTACCGCGGCCGTGGGAGGCCTTCACCTATCCCACCTTCCTCCGGGCAGGTTTAGCGAAGATAGGTGCAGCGATGGTGGATACAGTTGAAGTAGTAATGGTAGCGGTGTCCACTGGTGACCCACTCACAGTGGTAACAGAGCCAGCTCCCTCCGGAATGGCTGTTGTAGCGGATGTGGTAGGCATGGGCCAGACAATCTGGTCAAAGGCAGCAGCTTCTTCTGTCACATTGCCTGTGATACAGTCCACTTTGTAAGCGCAGGGTGGCATAATGGGTTGCTCCACAGAAAACAGGTACTCTCTGCATCGTAAACATCGAACAAAAGGATGGAGATGCTTAGCCAATGCATTACATCTGTTACACAGCATACCCTGTGCCTCCATATCACCGATTGTGTAGAGCACGAACCGCCCATGTGGCTTCAATCGAATCCCGGAGTCCTTCAGCACGGTTCCCGGCAGCATAGTACTTGTAGAATAAATCAAATATAACTGGGACCCCAAAGGTAACCCAGAAATAATTTGGAAAAAGGGGGGGTGGGCGTGTGGACTATAGCGGTACTGCGTACAAGAAGGTACAAGGGAACATGGACTGAGGTTAAAAATTACAATTGTTTATTATAATGAACAAGTAGGACACACGTTATTAGATCATAAAAAACAAACAAACAAAAAAATATTAAAAATGTGACACAGTGCATGCCAAACCAGGTCACCGAGGTGTTAAATCAACCCTAGGCAAGGGGAAGCGGTGAAGAGGGTGTGGTCATGCCCGTTGAATCTCAATCTCGACTAGTTTCGCAACAATAGTTGCTTCATCAGGAGAGGTAGTCTGCACTGTTTAAAGGAGACCACCGAAAGCTATGAACCGCAGTTGGAGGGAGGTAGCCTCTCAAGAGCGGGTAGGAAGTAGAGGGAGCCACAATGTGGGCTATCCTAAAAAAGCTGTGTGTAAAATTAAAAAAGTAAGGACCTGTGAACCAAATTAATGGATCAAGGGTAGGGCATAACTGGCGTGGGTGTTTGGTAAGGATCCCACACTAGGTGCATGAAGTTGAAAACCAGTGGTCGGTAGAACACAATGTATGGTCCACAGGATCCGATGTGTGTCACATTTTTAATATTGTTTCTGGGTTACCTTTGGGGTCCCAGTTATATTTGATTTATTCTATTGATATTTAGGATGATGGTACTTTTATGCTTGTTTACTTTTGTGTTTACTCCAAGAGGCTTTAATTTAATCAGCATAGTACTTGTAGTGGTACCCACAGGAAATATCCTGGGCCCAAAAGCAGACTGCAATGGTAGCATTGAAGACATGGCAGTGCTCCATCTCTCTGGGTGTTAGACACACATGTGGCCTCCCACACAGCAAACAGGTGGGAACTCCTCCCACTTGCTCTCCTTGACACGTAGCTTGCAGGCTTTTCTTTTCCTTGACTCCGCCCACAGCTCCATGTAGTCAAAAAGTGAAAAATGATCGCAAATTTTCTTTTCCGTTTTAGCACTGTTGTATAGGTCCCAAATGAACAGTCTGTTTTAGTTGCGAGAGGTAACGGCAAATCCCGGACGAGCCCCCATGTGTAGCACTACCCCCGAAGGAGCTGCTGGTTTAGATTTGGGCCTGTCATTACCTTACTATTCCTTGCATTCGTCTCAGGGGTTCTCCTTGAGTTATCTGGAAGAAATGTCTGCACCAACACAAAGTCTCTTTCAAGGGTTTTATTGAACAAACTTTCCAAGAGGGATGGGGAGGACTCAGGTATCTTACTTGCAGGTCACAAATATTCTCCTAGGTCCAGAGAAACAGCCATCTCCACAGTGGACTCAGCAACCACTAGATAGGCCCACTCTCACTGTCTTAGCAGCCGGTGTGAAGCTAGATCAAAAGAAAGTCTCTGCCACAGACTTGATAGTAGAATTTGTTCACTAGTCTCTGCCACAAACTAGGTGAACTTAGGATTTGCTCAGTAGTCTCTGCCACAGACTCGGTCAACCCTCACTGGGTTAGTTTCTGAAGTAAACGAACACAGCACTGTGAGGTAAACTTTGATACGGATACATCCTCCAATTGGGTCCTCAATTGCTCGGTTCCTTCCCTGGATTAGTAACTCCTGGGCCTACATCTCAGTTGCAAGGCTTTAGGCCAACGTGGTCCCGAGGCAGAAACTGCCAACACATTCCTGAGGCCAGTAGGGCCCTCAGGTGAGAATTGTAAGGCGAACCCCACAAAATTGTGTCTGCCCCTTAAGTACCCTCTCCCAGAATGCACAGCGGATTCACCACTCCCCCTGGGCTGCTTCTGGGAAAGAGGCACCCAATGCATCCAGCCTGTTGCCCTTCCAACCCTGACCAGCGGTGACAATGACACCCATCGTCAGGAGGAAAATGATGCAACCAGCTGAACTGAGACAGAGCAACAATTTAGACACAATCCTTCTGAGCCAACTACTGCTCAGATAACTATAATTTGAACATATAGCGCCCACTCATTGGGAGCAGGGCGCAACACATATTTGCTATTTTCACATTGATTCTCCTCCCAGACAATCAGGAAGGGGGACTGATTAGCCAAAAGGAGAAGCATTTCGATTGGCCAGCGAGGAGGGAGGAGACGGAAGTCGCCGTGATTCCCACAGAGGAGAGCAGGGGAAGTCTCTTGTATTGCCCGGGTGAAGCGCTGCCTGCCATAGATGGGGAAAGTGCTCCAGACCCTTCGTGCAGGTTACCGGATGAGGGGGGGGGGGCAACCAGCCAGCCACCACTGGTTAACCGCTTAATGCCTGCCGCACAACTATGTACGTCCACAGAATGGCACGTACAGGCAGATGGGCGTACATGTATGTCCCTGCCTTCCTGCGTGTGGCGGGCGTCTTACCTCCGGGAGCGATCCGGAACGAGGGGGCGGCTGTTCGTTTTTGTCCGCCCCCTCTTGATCGCTCCCAGCCAATCCCCTGAGCCTCCACCATGTCACTTCCTCTGCCAGTATAATGTAAACACAGGCAGAGGAAGTGATGTCACCTCTCCTCTCGGCTGTATTTTCAATCCGCCGAGAGGAGAGAAGACATCACAGTAAGTCGCACCAACACTACACTGACACCACACACATAGGCACACTTAACCCCTTCCGATCACTCCCCCCCCCACCAGCCCTCTGTCCCAATGTCACTGATTGCAGTGATCATATATTTACTGATCACTGCATTTAGTGTCAGTGTGACAGTTAGTGTGACAGGCAGTTACTGTTAGGTCCAGGGTAGCCCCGTACCCCCCCTAATAAAGGTTTAACACCTTGATCACCACCCTAGTTAAACCTTTCACCCCCTATTGCCAGCGTCACTAAGCAATCGTTCTTCTGATCGCTGTATTAGTGACGCTGTTGCCGTTAGGTAGCTAATTATTTTTTTATAGCGATTTTTTTTTTTTTTTTTTTACATGTGGCTGAATACATTTTGGCCTAAATGTTTGAATAAAATTTAGTTTATTCGATTTTTCTTATAACAAAAAGTAAAAAATATTGATTTTTTTTTTCAAAAATGTCGCTCAATTTTGTTTTATAGCACAAAAAATAAAAATCGCAGAGGCAATCAAATACCATCAAAAGAAAGCTCTATTTGTGGGAAGAAAAGGACGCAAATTTTGTTTGGGAGCCACGTCGCACGACCGCGCAATTGTCAGTTAAAGCGATGCAGTGCCGAATCGCAAAAAGGGGCAAGGTAATTTAGCAGCATTTTGGTCCGGGTCTTAAGTGGTTAAAAAAGAAATGCATGCAGCCACCACATCTAAGGATTGGTACTAAATTGTAATATAATTTTTTATTTATTTTTTGCTTCAAAGTGGCTTTACCCTTCTATGTACATACAACCTGTGAGTAGCATTGATATGAATAAAAATGGACTTTGATTTGTACATTTGACATGGGGCCCCCATAATATGAACATCCCAGGCGGGCCCCCCACGGTCTACTCCCAGCTGTGGTCAGAACAGAGTTAACAATGAGAGCGGATTCTGGAGACCTCCAGCAATGACAGCTCTACTAGTGTCAATGTAACTCAACTCCTGGCTGGCAGATGCGCCGCAGCGCCTCCTAGTGGCCGACGGCGACAAGCGCAGAGAGCTCGTCCGAAGGGAGGCTGAGGATGCCTGCTTCCATATAAGAGCGGTTCCTGGGCTGATCCTCGCCCACTACCCGGAGCCGGTGTGTGTCCTTTGCATGAGGGTGACAGCAGGCGGAACGATGCTGGAGATCATCAGTTTACAGGGCTTGACCCGGGAGCTGTCACTCTACCTGGAGAACCAAGTGCGAGTGGGTCTGTTCGGCTCCGGGGTGGGATTGTCCTTGGTGCTGGGATTTGGTGCAGCCTATGCCTGCTACTACCTTAGTGTCATTGCCAAGGTAAGTCCCCTACATGTCTATTGTCACCCCCTTAGTGGCATTGCCAAGGCAGGTCCCCTACATGTCTATTGTCACCCCCTTAGTGGCATTGCCAAGGTAGGTCCCTTACATGTCTATTGTCACCCCCTTAGCGGCATTGCCAAGGGAAGCCCCATGCATGTCTATAGTCACCCCCTTATTGGCATTGCCAAGGGAAGCCCCATACATGTCTGTTGTCTATAGCCACCCCCCTTAGTGTCATTACCAAGGTAGGTCCCCTAAATGTATATTGTCTATAGTCACCCCCTTCATTGCCAAGGGAAGCCCCATAAATGTCTGTTGTCTATAGCCACCCCCCCCCCCCTTAGTGTCATTACCAAGGTAGGTCCCCTAAATGTATATTGTCTATAGTCACCCCCTTCATTGCCAAGGGAAGCCCCATAAATGTCTGTTGTCTATAGCCACCCCCCCCCCTTAGTGTCATTACCAAGGTAGGTCCCCTAAATGTATATTGTCTATAGTCACCCCCTTATTGGCATTGCCAAGGTAGGTCCCCTACATGTCTATTGTCTATAGTCACCCTCTTAGTGGCATTGCCAAGGGAAGCCACATACATGTCTGTTGTCTATAGCCACCCCCTTAGTGTCCTTGCCAAGGTAGGTCCCCTAAATGTATATTGTCTTTAGTCACCCTCTTGGTGGCATTGCCAAGGGAAGCCCCATTCATGTCTATTGTCTATAATTGCTACCTTAGCAGCATTGCCAAGGTAAGTCCTGGTGTCACTGTCTGATACAGGTCTACTGTCACCCCCTTAGTGCCATTGCCAAGGTAAACCCCATACATGTCTATTATTATCCCCTTGGTGCCATTGCCAAGGTAAGTCCTGATGTTACTGTCTGATACATGTCCAAGGTACTTAGCCCCCATACATCACTATTGTCCACAGGGCCGTCTTAATAGCATCATGGGCCCCTGGGCAAAGTAATGCTCTGGGGCCCCTTACAATGACAGTGCAGGTAAACGGACATCAAATAGGTAGGAGGCAAACTGCCCCCCCTGTGTATCTCTTTCAGTGCCATAATGGGGCCCCCAATTTTGGGGCAGCGTGGGCTCAAGGACCAGCTGCTTTGGGGAAAATACTTGGGGCCCCCGGGCAGTGCCCAGGTGTGCCCTCTCATTAAGACAGCCCTGATTGTCCATAATTACCACCTTAATGGCATAGCCAAAAGGAGCCCCATACATCACTATTGTCTATAGCCACCCCCCTTAGTGGCATTGCCAAGGTACTCCCCATACATCACTATTGTCCATAATTACCACCTTAATGGCATAGCCAAAAGGAGCCCCATACATCACTATTGTCTATAGCCACCCCCTTAGTGGCATTGCCAAGGTAAGCCCCATACATCACTATTGTCCATAATTACCACCTTAATGGCATAGCCAAAAGGAGCCCCATACATCACTATTGTCTATAGTCACCCCCTGAATGGCATTGTCAAGGTAAGCCCCCATTTATCACTATTGTCTGTAATTACCACCTTAGTGGCATTGACAAGGGAAGCCCCATACATCACTTTTGTCTATTGCTACCACCTCAGTGGCATTGCCAAGGGAAGCCCCATATATAAATTGTCAATAGTCACCCCCTTAGTGCCATTGCCAAGGGAAGCCCCATACATAACTATTGTCTATTGCTACCACAATAGTGGCATTGCCAAGGTAAGCCCCATACATGACTATGCCATTGGCTGATACATAACTATTGTCTATAGTTACCACCTTAGTGGCATTGTCAAGGTAAGCCCCATACATGTCTATAGTCTATTGTTACCACCTTAGTGGCATTGCCAAGGTAAGCCCCATACATGTCTATAGTCTATTGTTACCACCTTAGTGGCATTGCCAAGGTAAGCCCCCACACATCACTATTGTCTATAGTCACCACCTTAGTGTCATTTCCTGATACATTACTATTGTCCATAGTTCCTACCTTGGTGTCACTGTCTGGTACATGACTTTCCCCACCTTGGTGTCACTGCCAAGGTAAGCCCCATACATCACTATTGTCTATTGCTACCACCTTGGTGGCATTGCCAAGGTAAGCCCCATATATAAAGTGTCAATAGTCACCCCCTTAGTGCCATTGCCAAGGGAAGCCCCATACATAACTATTGTCTATTGCTACCACCTTGGTGGCATTGCCAAGGTAAGCCCCATACATAACTATTGTCTATTGCTACCACCTTGGTGGCATTGCCAAGGTAAGCCCCATACATAACTATTGTCTATTGCTACCACCTTGGTGGCATTGCCAAGGGAAGCCCCATACATAACTATTGTCTATTGCTACCACCTTGGTGGCATTGCCAAGGTAAGCCCCATACATGACTATGTCATTGCCTGATACATAACTATTGTCTATAGTTACCACCTTAGTGTCCCTGCCTGATACATAACCATTGCCTATAGCAACTACCTTAGTGTAATTTCCTGATACATTACTATTGTCTATAGTTCCTACCTTGGTGTCACTGTCTAGTACATGACTTTCCCCACCTTAGTGTCACTGCCAAGGTAGGCCCAATACATCATTATTTTCTATAGCTACCACCTTACAGTCACTGCCAGATACATAACCATTGCCTTTAGTAACTACCTTAGTGTCACTGCCAAGGTAAGCCCCACACATGATAACTGTCTATAGCAGATTGCAGGGTGTCTTGTAATGAATGAAATGCTGTGATCACCTTGATGATTGGGGTTATGTCATTCTAGGTAATTCTTTGCCTCTTACTCTCCTTACAGAAACCTCAGCTGGTGACGGGTGGAGAAGCATTGTGTAGCTTCGTAAAGCAATACTGCCCAGCTGTGACGGAAACGTACTACCCTACGCTGTGGTGCTGGGAGGGCAGGACCCAGACATTGCTGAGACCATTCATCACTGTCAAACCACAAGTGCATTACAGCAAGTGAGTATGTCTTGTGTATGTACAGCATGACTTCATTCATTCACCTGCTCTGCACTGACACCGGGACGACAGGTGAATCTCTAATAGTCCAGGGAGCGGTTCACCGGTGGGCAAAGCCAAGCCATCCTTTTGCAGGAAGCAGTATTAAGGGTTTGTAAAGGGAATTTTTTATTTTTTCAAAATAACAAACATTGTATACTTGCTTGTATGCTTGGTGCAATAGTTTTGCATAGAGAAGCTCAGATGCTCCTCTTCTCTGGGTCCCCTGCTGGTGCTCAGGGCCCCTCCCGCAAGAGGCTTGCTATGGGGCACTCATAGGGGCTCACTCCCGAGCCCTGTTCTGTGTCCATAAGACACAGAGCGCGGAAAATGAAAACGTACACAGCTACCTTATCTAATGATTGGCAAGCTGCAATATGTTCAATTTTTTGTTTCTGGTTTAATACTGTAGCCAGTAAGTATGCACACATGTTAATGACACCGTCATATCTGTTTAATTACAAGGCATGTCTGGTATTGCTCATGTAATTATCATCCAGAAATTTCCATCCATTTACAAGTACATATGCTGAAGTGGAGTCACACATCCATCAACCACCAGCTCATCAGCCGGTGATCAACACGATATCTCCTTTCATGTGATGCTCAACCAGATATCTTCTATTAAAAGTAAAAAAAAAAGAAAAACTACAACACTAAAAATACCTACCTAAACAGAGAGAATAAAAAACTAAAAATGCAATACAAATCGATTATATTAGAGGCCGCCCACTGCATATATACTGCGGCAGGGCGGCTCTATTGTATGTTGTTTTGCGCACAAGATACTGTGGGTGCTTATATGAGCCGCTTCCTCTCTCCTCTCTCGCTGACAGCTGCAGTGGGCGGGGCTGCATCTCTCCTCCCCTCCTGACTGATGTCAGTGGGGGATCCTTGGGCTCCACCCACTGCAGCTGTCAGGCTGAGAAAGGAGAGAGGTGGCAGATCATGTGAGTGCTGATCGATCTGCGCTCTGTAAACCGGTATATAGCTGTATTTTTTACAGGGGGACATAACATGAATCAACCGAGAGGATAATGTAAATTTAACCCTGTGGGTGAACAACCATTTTAAGTGCAGAAACAAACTCTAGCCACCTAAAATTGATTATTTAAATTAAGTAATCTAATTGTACAAGAAAGGGCAACATTAAAGTGATTCTAAAGCAGGGGTTAGCAGCCAGTAGATCTCGGACAGATGACTGGTAGATCGCGGTCTGGCCATGCTGACTGACCCTCCATTCCAGAGCATCAAACAGAGTGCAATGCAGAGGGACTACTTGTAAAGCTGGAGCTGTAGTAGGGAACAAGAGCCGTATAAGTCGATGCCTCCTCTGTAGTGCCAGCTTCTGTCCCATGTGGAGTGATACCAACCGCACTCCACCTCTTATTCTGGCTAACGGTCTCCAGAGTGGTGCCAGCAGCTGGAAATAAGATCTTCAGGTCAATGTGAAGCAATATACTGGGCATAATAGTATAGGGCTGCCTTCACACTGATGCAGATGCACTGCGCTGTACCCATGGTGCAAATAAACTGAAGCACATCAGTGTGAAATCAGCCTTTATAGGGGAGATCAGAACAATAAGGATTAATGAAAAAAATTTGGGGGTAGTAAAACACCATAATTATCGCCCCTGCCCCAACCGCACCCCCTTTAGCTGCAGTGGCCAAGGTTGTACACAGCAGGAGTTATACACCCTGTCATGGTTGGAGGGTGTAGCACCTGCCAGGCATGACCCATTCAAGTGAATAAGGCCCCCCAAATTTACATGTGAACGAGCCCTAAAGGAGCCGCTGCCGAATGCAACTAAGGGCTCATTCACAAGTGCAGAAGACGCTGCTGCCCCTTTGAAAAGTGATTTGAGTGTGTTTGACAGGTGGTGAGGAGGATATAGATAGATATAGATATAGATATAGATATAGATTTATTTATTTATATATATATATATATATATATATATATATATATATATATCTATCACACAAGTAATATATATTTTGATAATCATATATACTGATTTAAACTCATGATTGCCATGCAGTGAATGCGATTGCGACATGGTAGTATGGCAATTAGAGGTTTAAAATAGCTGTGAGGAGGCGACACTGTGCCCAATGATCTTTGACCTCTCCCATGTTGTTCAGGTAGATCTCCAACTCTTTGAGGTTGCTTACCCCTGTTCTAAAGGAAAGCTTTAAAAAAATAAATAACAAACATGTCATACTTATCTACTCTGTGCAATGGTTTTGTACAAAGCAGCCCCATCCTCTTATTTTTGGGTGAGTGCCCCATTCCATTCACACACAGTGTGACTATGCCCCGCCCCCTCTCTCTCTCCTCAAGCAAACAAGCATATATGCGTCTCAGGGCTCCATACCACCTCAACGAAACCCACAGATTCAGTGCCTGCACTTGCCCCCATGATGACATCCCAATGCAAAATATTTTGTTTTACAATATATTTAAAATCAAGAATATTGCTTTAATACTTCTTTAAAAACAGCACTGTCAGATTGATACATGATTCATTCTAGACACTTCTATAATATGACACCTCTATTTGCATCTATACTCCACAGTTCAAAGAATGTAGAGGTGTATATGCATTCATGCTCTGGTCAATGCATTTAACCAAATAGTTAAAAAGCAATTTGCCGAACGCACAATGACGATATGTGTCGGCAGAATGGCATGGTTGGACAAAGCAACGTACTTGTATGTTGCTTTGAATTTGCCTCAGTGCGCGCGCGCGCGTGCTCCGTGACCGTGGAACCCATGGACTCTATGTCAGCTGGTGTCCCGCGATCATGTCAGGGAGATGCCTGTGTAAACAAGGCATTTCCCTGTTCTGCCTAGTGACAGGACAGTGATCTACTGCTCCCTGTCATCGAGAGTAGTGATCACTGTCGTGTCACTTGTAGCCCAGCCCCCCCCCACTGTTAGAATAACTCCCTAGGACACACTTAACCCCTTCATCACCCCCTAGTGTTTAACCCCTTCCCTGCCAGTGTCATTTACACAGTAATCAGTGTGTTTTTTATAGCGCTGATCGCTGTATAAATGTCAATGGTCCCAAAATAGTGTCAGAAGTGTCTGCCAAAATGTCGTAGTCACGTTAAAAATCGATGATCACTGCCATTACTAAAAAAGAAAAAAAGAAAAAATGATCCCCTATTTTGTAAGCTATAACTTTTGCTCAAACCAATCAATATATACTTATTGCGTTTTTTTTTTGTTTTTTTTTTACAAAAAATATGTATGAAATTCATTTTTATATATATATATATTTTTGGGGGATATTTATTATAGCAAAAAGTAAAAATATTGCTTTTTTTCAAAATTGCCACTTTTTTTGTTCATAGCGCAAAAAATAAAAACCACAGAGGTGATGAAATACCACCAAAAAGGACATCAATTTTGTTTGGGTGCCAATCGCACGTGCAATTGTCAGTTAAAGCCGAATCACAAAAAATGCTCTGGTCAGGAAGGGGGTAAATTGTTCTGGGGCTGAAGTGGTTAAGGACCAGGCCACAAAGTATCAATTGCTGATATAGTATTGCAGTGGGTCACCTGTGTTGCATAAATGCCTGAGGCGGTCACAGGGACCAAACATTCGTCGTTCTGGTGCTCAAGATATGTGTATATATGTCTACCATTTCCTTTTGGGAGTATGTTGCTCCAGACAGAGTATCCTGATTCTGGAGAGATGACGAAGCAATGTAAGCCATGGTAAAGCATGGCATTGCGTTCATATGTGCTGGCCTTAATAAGATTGTATACTGTAGTCGCTTGGCATTATTAACATTTACTATATTTATGCCAGGCCAAAGATGGACCACATTACTGTATTTCAGAAAAATCTTAGTTGAAAACGTATCCAAATTAAAGGGGTATGCACAAGCAAAACGCCTCTCTCATTAGGACCACATCTAGGTGTAAAACCTCCCTTCTGGTGTTCTGGCGCAGCATGTTTTAACCGCCAGTGTCTGAAGGAAATATCTTGCTGACAGATGCATTAAGGGCTCATTCACACTTGAGGCCAGGACACAGTAAAAATAGGCACTTGAGCTGTGGTTTTAACCCCCCCCCCCTTTAACCCAACACAGCTGCTGGAAGGAAGTGTACAGATACCGCACTTGTGGAAAAATTATACCCCTTGTTGCGTTTAGCAGGCAGTACTGCGACCCATTCAAGTGACAGGGGTCCCATCACAACCGCTCAGCAATGCAGGCTTTTCAGGGTTCTCAGGGAAACATATTGCCTGCCACCTGCCCTCCACCAGGGATTGCTTTTCTGAAGGGTGTCAAAAGCTGATGCTAGTGTAAACAAGTCTTAACATCCTAGAAAAAGAAACCCCTGGTCCTGTAGTGATCCTATATTGATGGGATTATTTAAAAAGGCTTTGGAAACATAAGACATTATGCAAAATGCAGTAACCCTTCGCAACCAATCAAATTTGACCTTGCATCATCTAAAAATAAACACTGCTGGCTGATTGGTTGCTAGAGTTCCCTCTGTGATGGGAGTCACTTTGGGTGGGGGGCTTGTGAAACTCAGCTTACCTTGGAGAGCGCTGGAATCTCCTTGTCCAGCTCCCCTGGTGCCTACTATGTGCAAGTCATCTTGTCTATTAGAGGTACAGGGTGACTGAGAACCCCAGTCTGATCTGCACTAATCAGACTCGCTGGACAACCACACTGGAATATTTGTGTGTGTGTGTATATATTGTATATTGTCCGATATACTGTTGCAGACTCTTTACTAGGTCGTTTGATGCCAATACTAAGCATTTTTAAGGGTATCGGTACTCGCTAACAGCTGAAATATAAAGAAATGAATGTCGATTAATTATTGGTTGTTAAGGAGCGGGGCAGCCGCATCCTTAACAACCAAGTCAGCTGTCCATGGGATTCCCCTCCCCTCCAGCCAGCTGTCACCAAGCCCAGACTGGTCGGGGCCCCATGTCCTCTGCAGTGTTGGGTGTACTGACAGGCAGGGTCGTAGTATCTCCGGTGGCATACAAGGCATTTGTCTTGTTGGGCGACGCCGATCAGTTATGTTGCTACAGGAGGGCAAGGGGGGCAGACTCAGCAGAGGTTGAATGGATGATAATGAAAGTGTTCAGCTGCCTATCGAGCCTCCAAGACCTGTTCTTGTAGAGCGGATCCCCCCCTTTCCTCCTTTTTTAGCTGTCTCTCAAGGACTCCGCTCACCCTCATCTATAGAGAATGAATGGGGTGGACTCAAAATTGCTCAGCTTTACCCAACCGTAACAGATCCCCCCTGTCTGTATGTGTGTGTGTGTGATGCTGTGCGGTGCCGGCTCCTTTCTGATGATATGTATTTTGCTCGGACTGCAGTGCATGTTGACATCTGTCAATGTGCACTGTAAGGCACTTCAAGCTGGAGGAACAGCGGGGATGTGATCACTCAGTGCAGACCGGAATACACAAGATTCCACTATTCTGTCTGTGTCATCCCTTGTAGATCCCTTTATAGGCATGCAGGTTACAGGAACAAGTTTGGGTTACTGGGGTGAGTATGCAGGTAACCTAAAGGCTGTGCTGTGTGCCGTCACACCTCCACCTTGTGTCTGCCTAATTGATAATCAAATTAAGGGTTATCTGTCATCATCCGATCTGTGTGAAGGTCCTGAATGGGAATATGAAATAAAGATTCATCTGCACAACATACTGATAATCCTCTGATAGCTGTCTGGGATCCTCACTGTTTTCTGAGGGCTCTGACTATTTCCTATGTAAATATCATGTCTTGATACTATGCGCCATGTCTGCGGTCTATGACCATCTGCAATCCCTGCACCCTGCCCTGACTTACCCTCCTACTCCCCCCTACTCCAAGGCTCAATTCACACTTGTACGACTTTATAATGCGACTTTGGACATGACAAGTCACAGCCATTCTTTTCAATGGCACTCGTTCAGATTGGTGCAACTAAGGCCGCGTACACACAATCGGATATGTCCACTGAAACTGGTCCGCCGAGTATGCATGGAGCCTAAAAAGGCATATAAACTGTAGTAAATTGATACGCTCAGGTGTGAATGGAGCCTTGTTGGTCTGTTTTATAAATGTTTTCACATAAGATTCATACAACTTTCATCTAGGATTCACACAAACTTTTAGTTGTCAGCGAAACTTCCCTCTTGCAGTAACAAGCAATTTAGCCAAAGTAATCGCGGGATGTATCTTTAGTACTGAACATCAAGGTTCAGGATACAGGTAAATGTTTAACTTTTAGTGGCAGCGCCAGTAAAGTTTTGTGAGGACAAGAGGCTCAACTGGTAGTGGCAGCGGTTAGCCATTTACAAAACGGGAACACCCAGGTACAGTCAAGTTTGTCTTTTATTCAGCAAGACAGCAGACAAAAAACAATGCAGGAGGGCTTCTGGATATCCGGTGGCATAGTTAAGGACTACCAATATGTGCTGGTGCCATCTGGCGGACTTCCAGTACCAAAATGTAATTGGGATGCAGTATAAAATATTGATCAACTGCTTAAATACTAGGTCAGAAAACCCACTGCTCAATCCACTCTTGTCATTTTTCTACCCCTAAATAAGCACTCAGCACATGGAATGGACCAAATTCAATACCATCCTTGTGTGAGACTAAGTAACCACCAGCTGCTCCACATCTTGCTCCCGTTCCTTCTTTACACACGACGAAAAGTCAAGGTATTCTGCAAAATGGCACTATACCAGGCTAGCCTATGGTTCTTGAGGTACTGTCAAGGAAGGCATTTCAGCAATTTGCCCACCAACAGTGGCAGAGGAATCCCGGTCCGGCTCGTGCGCGAGTGTGCACACGTTGGCGCATGGGTGCGTGCGGTGACAGCACTTGGCGACGATTTAAAGAAGTCTGGTTCTCCTCTATCTTGCTGTCCAGTCAACAGCGTGTTCCTGAAGTATACCTGCTACCTGTATACTCTGGTTACCTGATCCGGCTTCTCTTAGACTACTCCTGTTTGCTGCCTGTCCCAGATCCCGGCTATTACTGACCTCGCTCCTGCTCTCCCTTCAACTCTGATCACTGCCCGCCTGATGAACTGACCCAGCCTGGACTTTGACTTCTCTTTTGGATTCTGCTTTGGTACCTGATCTGCCCGCCTGTAATTGACCCGGTCTGCTTCCCTTCCTGTCTTCTGCTTCACGAGTGTCGTGCCATTGTCTTCAGCTCCTGGCTTGCTGTCTGTATCCTGCTTGGACCCCGGTGCACCTCCCAGTAGCCACATCCAGCCCTCTACTCCAGCTTGCCAGCCAGGCACTTGTGTCCCTCTGCACTCTTTGACCCCTGTCCACTCTACCAGGGGCTCTTGAGTCAGACGCTTACGAGAGCCCGCTCCCTGCATGTTGGGCTCAACTACCAGGTACGTGAAAGGTACCCTTTTGATTTACTGCTTCGGGGAGCCCCCACCCAGCCGTCATATTACAACAGGGTAGACAGGAGCTCCTAGATTCCAGTAGGATGTCATGACATCCTCCTAGTCCAGTAGTTCGCAACCTTCCTAGTGCCATGACCCCTTGATAACATTTCCAAGTTGTGGGGACCCTTAACGGTAAAATTATTTTCTAAGTGTGGGTTGTCAGCACCCAAGGCAAGACAAGTAATTTACGCCCCTAACCCACGGACATTCAGCGCTCCGAGTCCCTTTCCCTTTTACAGTATTAAAACCCCTTATGGTACATTTAAGGATGTACCACTCTCTTTTTTTCTCCTTTCTTTCCCTTTTATCTCTCTCTATCCTAATGTATTTTATTTTTCCCCCACCCCCTCTCTAGCCGTCTTTCCTGTTCTCTTATTCTTTCTCTTCCTTTTTTTTTTATTGCTTTTCCTCTCCCTTCCATGTATTTTTGTATTCTCTATTTTTATTTCCGCTCTTACTTCTTGGTGGGGAGGAGGATGGGATGCGTTGCATTACTGGTGAGGAGTTGGGATGTGTGGCAATGCTGGGGGGAGTTCTGACCAGCCAACTTGGGTGCTCTTGATCAAGGTCATCTGTTGATCTTAGAACTGTAGTGTGGACTTTTAATTGCAACTATAATCACAGGTAGTGTTACTCAATGCGTCTCTGGCTTCATTGTGCTTCTGAATTTGTGGTGTCTCGTAGCAGTGACACCTATGCTGAAATCAGGAGATGGGGGCCCCTCCCACTTCACATTCCTCACCAGTGAGCTGACCTCTAGTCTCTGCCCCCCAGCCATGCCTTGAACAGGATGGGCGGCTGTGAAGAGGCTGAGTGGGCGGCCGCGGGGTTCCAGGAACAGCCCAGCTGGGTGGCCACAGGCTCCAGGGACAGCCCTGCTGGGCTGCCGCAAAAAGGCTGTGAGAGCGGTTCGGGCTTCAGGAACAGCCCAGGATTCGGTGACCCCTGGCAAATCATTATTCGACTCCCGAGGGGTTCCCAACCCCCAGGTTGACAACCACTGTCCTAGTCGCACACCTCCTGTGCGCTCTGGCAGCCACGCTGCAGCATTATCTGTCATCTGCTGTGTCCACAAGACACAGCAGATGACAGATTGGTGCACAGGGCTGGCCCCAATATTTCTATGATCACTTTGACCAATCACAGTGATCACATGACAGTTGAACACAATGAATGACTTTCATTCATGACCATTCATTGTGTAATATTGTGTTGATCTCTGTGATTGTTTAGTGATCACATGGTACAGACAGAGCCAAACACAGCACACTATACCATGTGATAGCTGTGGCCAATCACAGCTGTCCCGGTAGTACATAATGGCTAGGAGTGCATTTTGGGGCCTTAAGAAATGAGCTAGGCAGTTAGTACATCAGGACTGAATAATTTACATATACTTTATGTACCATAGCTTGTAGACGCTATAATTTGCACGCAGGCTAAATAATATGCATTGATTTGGGTTATTTTACCAAAGAAATGTAGCAGTATACATTTTTGCCTACATTTATGAAGAAAAATCACTTGTTTGAAAAACTCATGACAGAAACTAAGAAAATGCGTTTTTAAAAAACATTCAGGGCCAGATTCTCAGAGGCGCTACGACGGGGTATCTCAGATACCCCGTCGTATCGCCGTTTTTTCTTCCGGGTATCTATGCGAGTGATTCCTAGAATCACTTTGGCAAAGATACGGGTGAAGATCCGACAAGTGTAATACAATTACACTTGCGGATCGTAGGTGTAATGACAACTCCGGCTACTAGGTGGCCTTTATGTTTTCTCATTTGCCTATGCAAATGGGGCTACTACTCAGATTCCCGAACGCTTTTACGCCGCCCCGTCGTCGTTTTCGTCCACGTAAGGTTACCACTGCAAAGATGTGGAGTAACCTTACGCAGTACCGTCGGATGCCATGTTAAGTATGGCGTTGGCTTTTTCCGTCGGTTACGTTGTTTTACTAAGTCGTTCGCGAATAGGGCATTGCGTAAGTGACGATCACGTCGTTTTGACGTCGGTTTCACCGACGCTTTCCGACATGAGCTGGAGCATGCGCACTGGGCTTTTTGCATGGCCGGTGCATGCGCAGTTCGGTAGACGCGGGGGCGCGCTTCATTTAAATACAAGCCGCCCCCTTTGAATTACGTGGACTTACACTGGGCCATTTACTCTACGCATCTGCAAACTACGGAGCAAGTGCTTGGAGAATACGGCACTTGCTCTGTTAAGTTGCGGCGGCGTAGTGTAAATGGCTTACGCTACGCCAGGGCAAATCTATGAGAATTTGGCCCCAGTCTTTTCCTTTTTAATGGAAAAAAAAAACAGTGGTGATTAAATACCACCAAAAGAAGGCTCAGTCTCAAAAAAGTATATTTTTTTAGTACAGTTATGCATGACTGAGTAATTGTCATTCAAAGTGTGACAGCGCTAAAATCTGAAACTTGGCCTGGGCCAAGGAGGTGAAAGTGTATGGTATTGAAGTGGTTAAAATAAAAAATGTTTTTATCCATTTGTTAAATTGGAATTCCACAACCTTGTCTTCCCAGACCACCATCTGTTATTTTGTAGACTGGAGTAGTTTTCTCTGACTCTATCAACTAGGGAAAGTTGCGTCCATGTGTTACACTGTGTAGCATGTTAATACCCACACCCATAACATGCTTTACATTTTCACTAGATGTTTCCACTAAGAGCACAGCAATACTGTAGTCTTTGACATCGTCATGCATACACCCATTCAGTCTGAGCCAAGCTTGGCAGAGTCCATCAGACTGGCATGAACCAATATGGCAAGGCTTCCAGAGTTTTAAATGTCCCCGCCTTATGTCCTTCTATTGTAGTAGGACATATCTGCCTCCCAGTCTCAGTTCCTGGGTGTTCTGCAAATAAGATAGACTTGGCAAATAACAAGTACCTCCCTAGAATACAGACCAAAGGCTCATGTAATATGGGGCAATTTGCAACCACATGTCTCAGTCCTAATATGCCATGTCTCTCTCAATGAAAATACTACTATACTACAACCTGAGGTTGACAATCAAAGTAGGCATTTTTCGGACTGCCCTAATAAAGAGTCATACTTCCTACATCCCACATTCAGCAACGCTTTAGTTACTTTTGGGTGACATGCGCCCCCCGATTCGGGTTACTGCGATTGCAGCAAGTTTTATCGCACGACAATCGTGGCAGAACCGCACCGCGATTTGAGGTGTCATTCAAATGAATTATTTTGTCAATCACACCTCGGCGCTGTCAATTCACCGGCAAATCTGCCTGTAGTGTGAATCCAACCAAAGATGGCAAGGTAGGTTTCTACATGATCTTCCAGGGCCAATTTCTGTAAAGCGCTCTGCACCAGGTATGGGAATCGGCTGCTGCACCACTATCTGCCTCTCTAACAGGGCCTTTATCTGTTGCTGTAGAGCAGTGGTCTCAAACTGTGGCCGGGGGCCAGATGCGACCCTTTGCTTGCTTTTACCTGGCCCTTGGGACACTAGTTTATCCACTGATACTAACATTGGGACATAATTCCTCCCACTGACACCAACAATACAGCACAATTTCTCCCAACGATAGGGCTCAATTCCTCCCAATGACACCAACAATTGGGGATTAGTTTCTCTCAATGGGGCCCAATGACACCGATGATAAGGTGCAATTACTGCCATTGAAACAAACAACGGGGCATTATTTTTTCCCAGTGATGTTGGGACCACTGTTCGGCCCTCGTAAAGTTTGAAGGACAGTCAACTGGCCCTTTTGTTTAGAAAGTTTGGAGACCCCTGCTGAAGAGGTTTACTTGCTGCGGTCTCTCTAAGGAGGCTCAACAGGTTACTGTCAACTGTTGCATCTGCTGGACGGTTAAGTGGTTGGAGCTTTGCTAGCTAGCATTTGCCAATATGAGGTCTTTTACAATCCTACAATACCCTAGCCAATGGCTGCGCTGCTCTCAATCCATCCGCTCTAGCCAATCAGCGGCCAGGCTGAGCGGCGCAGAGGATCTCGGGACCATGCGCAGGACTTTCGAGGGGTCAGGTAAGTAAAACAGGGGCTGGGGGGGGGGGGGGGGGGGCGGCGTCATCAGATGTTTTTTCACCTTAATGCATAGATTTTTTCTTTACAACTCCTTAAACAACCTCTTTAACACTCACATTTTTAGCATATTGAACCTACAGATACTGTAGTTTCAGTATGCAGAGTATGCATTGTTGGTTTAACCCACTTGATTGTCTGCTCTGTGCAGTGATCTTTATGCTTCCTCTACACATTGTGAGTTTGCAGAGAGAGGAAGAGAAGTAATGAGAATAGGTCGCTGTTGAAATTCTTCGGAAGTTGAGTGCTGCAGCACAGACCCCTCCCAGCATGTTGGTTGAATTGCACAATGGTAAGAGTAGCATTCGTATCCCATGTTTGTTCTAACAGAAGTCAGACACTCGGGTGTATTGACAATACTCATATTTATGATGGATATTTCTGCCATACATCTAACTTAAAAAACGCATTTAATGAGTGTAAGGTGTTTATGTGTACAGCTTTTTAAAGCGTAAGTATTCTGTTTTTAATGAGGTTGCAAAAGCTTAAAAAATAAAATAAAAAAATCCTGTAAGACAAAGGCATAATGAGCTACTAAGCATTGCATACTAGCTCATTATGAAATACTTACCCGAGAACGAAGCCCCCCGCAGCGACTACCGCAAACCGTTGAGATGGTTGACATCTTCCCCCGAGTTTCTTCCGGGCTCCACCGTTTACAGATCAGCGCTCGGAAGGAACGACACCGCGGCCATTTCTTCAGTGATGTTACCTAAAAATCACAGTGTAGATCTGTGATTCAGCAGTTCTCTCTTTGAGTTTGAACGGCTGCGGACACAGCCCTGTACCTCTATTTACGGACACCTTATCTTCACAGCTATATAAATGGGGGTGACTACACCTTTTGCTGCTGACACCCTGATGGCGGCTGGCATCTTGAATCCCTGTGTGTTGAATACCTTACACACCATTCCAGCTATACAACATTGACCCTATCGTTTTTTTTAAAGGACCAAGCCTTGATTCATGCATTGGATGGACCGTAGTTGTATGGACTGTTGGGGCAAGCGGTGGCAGTTGATGGATTTATTGGAATTTTAATTAAATCTTTTTTTTCTATTCAATGTAAGTGGATTGAACTTTGCCCGGATTGTATGACCTGTATTAGCTCCTGATGAAGCTCTATCTGAGCGAAACATGTTGGGCAGCCTTTTGGCTAAGATCAAGTGTAGTATCTGTTCTTATCAGTTGCCGATAGGTGGCGCTAAACCGACTGTCCCCAGTACTCGGCGAGGGGGAAAGGGATGGCAGTCGGTGGACGCAAAGCCTATTGGCGTAGAGGCGAAAGCCTTCTGATCGGGGCAGAGAGGCATGAGGTCGAAGCTGAAGGGCTGGGCCCCTGGCCTTTGGCCTGGATCCGGTGGTGTCTGCCCCAGTCAGTTGTTCGGTGAGGGAACCCTTGCTAATCCCTTCGGGGAGAGGCGGGTAGTACTTCCCGAATGTAATTAGGTGGGAGAGATGGGGGTTGTGGGTAGTAGTCGGCTGCGGCTGGCTCTCCCCAACCTCTTCTCCTACCTTCCTGGCTGGGAAGGGTGCTGTCGGTCCGGACCGGGGGTCAGGGTCCGTTGAAAAGTCTGTGGAGATAGTGCCCCTGGAGTGGCAGTCCAGGGGTGCCATACATTGCACTGAGTGTTGAGGGGCACTCAACGTGTGGCACCTTAGGTCACATATCTCCACCACACCTTTTTAGCACCTGCCTCTAGGGCCGAGCCTTTTGGCTAGGACCAGAGGAATTTTTGTTCCTGGCCGGAGGGCCGGCCATTGTATTGCACAATGGCCACTTTCCACTCACCTTCCCACCTTCCTTTTCCCCCACTTTCTTTTATGTTACCCCCTGTTTGTCACGTTTCTTCTTTTTATGTTGGTGCACCTGCACTTTTTGTGTGATGAGTAGGGTGCTGGTCCTCGGGCCGGCTCTGAAAGTCTTGGGAGTAGGTGGACATGGCCTTCTGGCTTAGTTCACCTGCTCTCATGGGGTCTCCCTTCGGGGGAGCCTCACCGAGGAGGGTTCTGTTTCGGCAGTCCCTCTGAGGATGTTAGGCCATGTGGTTTCGGCTGCATGGGCCTTAGGGGGGTCCTCGTGGTTTCGGCTACTTGGACTCCTATTACTCTTTTCCCTGCCAGGAGCCTAACGCCCCGGGGGATCAGAGCTGGGTTCTCCCTGGAGGACTATTTGACGATGCACCCGTCACAGTTTTTTGTGTCACTCTTTATGTGTGCGCACATTTTTCCTGCACCGGGTGAAGTTTTTGGGTTGTGTTTTGCACGCCACAGACTTTTCAATAGAAAACAGGTTTTCATGGACTCTTTGTTGAGCCGATCATGTCCTTTGTGATGATATCGTGTTTGTTCAATCTTTCTTTGTTTTAAAAATGTATATATGTAAAACAATACATTTTGTATTATATTTATCTATTTTATTTATTGATGTTGATTTTGACACCTTTAAAATCCCAGGGTTTGTTACCCTTCCCATTTCCTTTTACAATAGTTTCATGGGATGTGGTGTCTAGATTTGACCTCCTGTGCCTCACAAACATTGTTCCACAGTGTAGATCTGCCCTGCGAAAAACCGCGTGAAGCATGTTGCCCAAAAAGTAGCTCCTGAACTTTTTTTATTTTTTTTATTTTATTTTAGGTGTCATTCAAATGAATGGCATCTCACAGGTGAATCCCACCATTTGTCATTCACACATCGGCACTTTCAAATTGTGGGCAGAATCGCGGCACATCTACCCGCAATTCAAAAGTGTGAATGCAGCCGCACAACTTTCTGGTCGCGGCAGTGTGAACCGAGCCTTAAGGAGGATTCTCCTTTGTTTTGGTGAAGATTAAACAGTTTGTTTGGACCAAGCTGGTCCATGTCGGTGAGCATTGGGCCCCTGCACACGGGGCCATCTAGGCCATCAAGGTTGCTTGCAGCTTGTCAAAGTCTATGGCAGTCTGTGGCTGGAATGTGGGGGGGGGGCATTGTACCAAGCAATACCCATATTTAGGGCCCCGTAGGATCAGAGAGGAAGGTCCAGAACACAGGTCTTCTGCATTCTGGATCTTTGTTCCTGAACATGAAGGTGAAAAAACACCTGGCAGTGACCGGCCCTGAATTTGCTACTTACCTGAGCCCCGAATTTCCATTGGCGGGGACACGGGAACCCGGCTCTTGATTGGATAAATTGATAGCAGTGCAGCCATTGGCTCCCACTGCTGTCAATCAAATCCAATGATGCGGGCGCCGGGGAGCGGGGCCGAGTCATACATTCCACGGCTATAGACGCCGAATGACACGGGAGCATGCCCTCAGCGTAACCCCCTGGGAGAGCGCTTCTCCCAGGGGGGGGGGGGGTTATCTGATGCCGGGAGCAGCCGCCAAGGGACCCAAGAAGAGGAAGTTTGGAGCCACTCTGTGCAAAACGAGCTGCACAGTAGAGGTAAGTATGATATGTTATTAAAAAAAAAAAAAAAAAAGAACCTTTTACAATCACTTTAAACTCTAGGAGGGACACACTGCTCCTAGATGGCTCCGTGTGAAAGGAGCCTTATCGTGACCATCAAAAAACTAGTATGCTCAAAAGGGAAAATCAGCAATAGCAGCCTAAATAATTCATTACAGGCTTGCATACTAACTACAAATTTATTTTATCTGACAAAGTAAAAGCAGTGTAATCTATGCTGTATTATATAGCAGTTATTTTTTTATAAATCTGATTTCTGATGCTTGTTAATGTGTTTCAGCACGCTGGATAAAATATGCTGTACCCTTCAGATTTTCTGCAATTGACATAAAAGTGTCAGAAGCGATAATATCAACATTCTCATGAACACAGTTTTTTCTTCTAGTTTAGGTGTTAAGCCAGGGGTGCCCAAACTTTTGAAGAGCGAGGGCCACTTAAGCAACTTGGTAACCAGTCAAGGGCCACAATGAGCGAAGCGTTCAGATAACAGATCACGACTACTGTCACGCCCAGGTGAAAGGGAATGAATTCCCTTCTGTTTTTTGGATTGGAGGTAGGCGGGCGTAAACAGACATCTGTCATTCTATATAGGTGAAATGAGAGTCCCATTTGGTCGGGCTGATCGTGTAAAAAGGGCCTAAGACTGCTTTCACACTGATGTGCTGCGGTTTACCCACAGTGCACCTGTGTCTGACCTGCAGGTTAGCTGAACTTTGCCATAGACTCCACCTGTGGCAAAAGCCGGCGCTGTAGAGGAAGCATCGGTTTATGAGGCTCTGCTCCGCAGCTGCTTTCTTCTTCTACCACCAGCGATCTGGGCTTGCCAACCCATCATTCCAGAGCAGGAGGTCGCGGGCCACATCAGATGGCTCTGTGGGCCACATGTGGCCCCCTGGCCACTGGTTGGCCACCCCTGCTTTAAACCCTGTACACATGATCGGTTTGTCCGATGGAAACAGACCAATGGACCGTTTTCATCGGACAAACTGATCGTGTGTGGGCCCCATCGGTTTGTTTTCCATCGGTGAAAAACAATAGAACATGTTTTAAAATTTTCCTATGGATAAAAAAACTATTGTCTGTGTTGAAGTCCATCGGTCAAAAATCCACGCATGCTCAGAATCAAGTCGGCGCATGCTCGGAAGCATTGAACTTCATTTTTCTCAGCACATCGTAGTATTTTACGTCACCACGTTGGACACGGTCGGATTTTTGACTGATGGTGTGTAGGCAAGACTGATGAAAGTCAGTTTTATCGGATATCCGACGAAAAAATCCATCGGATTAGATTCCATCGGATATCCGATCGTGTGTACAGGTCTTAAAGGGGTGTTCCAGCCCAAAATTGTGTTTATTAAAAGTCAGCAGCTACAAAAAGTGTAGCTGCTGGCTTTTAATAAACACTCACTTACCTGCTCCTGCGTTCCAGCGACGCGCCGACCGGGGCTCCGCTCCTCTCCCCCCCTCCCCAGCCGGCGTCTCCATCTCGACTGTGGGCACCCAGCCGTGACAGCCTTCAGCTTCACGGCCGGGCACCCACTGCGCATGCGCGAGCCGCACTGCACATGCGCGCGCGGCGCGGCTCGCCGCTGATTGGAGAGGCGATCGCATGGGACCGGCTTTTTTTTAGCTTTACAGTAGGTTTGAAATAATTTAGCATTTTTTTTGGCAAGTCACTAAGGCTGCATTCACACCTTAGCGTAGGCGATTTGCGGCGTAAGTACCGCGATTTGCGGCGACAAAAAATAGGCGCTTTGTCCCGCGATTTACGGCGACAAAATGCGTCGTTTTTAACCGCGTTTTTTTTTTTTTTACAGCCATTGTCAGCTATGCCGAACACCGAAGCCGCCCGATACGCGCGTCGAAAAAGGGTCCGGGACTTGTTTGAATTTCGGCGTTTTATCGACATACGGCATTCTGCGTTCGGAGATGTGAACAGTCTCCATAGAGAATAATGTAATTTCGACCCTCCGGCGTATTGTAGTGTCACGCTTCAGGTGTTAAAACGCCTAGGTGTGAATGCAGCCTTAGGGGCAGATTCACACAGAAATGGATTATCGTAGCGTATCAGAAATACACTACGCCGCCGTTTTTTACCTGGCTCTACGTGGAATTCAGGTAGATTTAGTCCAGTAAACGACGGCGGCGTAGTGTATTTCTCCCGTCGCAATCCATCTGCGCGAGTAGGGGGCGTGAATCATTTAAAATAGGCGCGTTCCCGCGGCGATCGATCTGCGCATGCTCCGTTCGCAAATTTTCCTCCGTGCATTGCGCAAAATCACGTCGTGACGTCATTCATTGTTTAGGTAGCGTCGTTTGCGGGCGATCCTAGTCCCGAACGAGTTACGTAAACGAAAAAAAAAAAAATAGACGAAAGCGATTGCGACGACCACTCGTATCTTCGGGAATCGCCGTAAAAAAACATTTGCATATCCCGACGCATCAAAACGACGCGAACTCCTCCCAGCGGTCGCAAATAGATGGCAGCGTAGATCCGAAGGCTTACGAAGACGTAAGCCTCTCGGATCGAAGCCCGAAGCCGCCGTATCATGGTTTGAGGATTCAAACTAGTGATACGGCGCGCGAAATTTGAAATTACTCCTGTCTAACACCAGTTAGACAGGCGTAATTGCTTTATGAATCTGGGCCTTAGACTTTATTTGGTTACTTTGCTTACACTGGCTTTTACTATGCATTATTATGCTTTTCCTAATTTATGTATAAAGGGGTACATACACGTGAATATTTTTATTTTCCTGCAAAAAAAACATTTATCACAAATAACACCCTGCAGTGTAATATACAATAATAGAAGGAAACAATGCCAATTGTGAATGGTCGAAATATGATTTACTTATATACATTTGTTTTTTTATGTTTATTTCGAGGGTTGTGTGTATGTTTTGTTTTTTTGTTTTTTTAAATATATATTATATACCGCTGCAGTTGCAATACAACACTTATAGCCCTTCCAATGGTGGAAGCCTGAGTGCTTTCACACTGAGGCGGTGCGCTTGCAGGACAGGAAAAAAGTCCTGCAAGCAGCATAATTGGGGCAGTGCTGGAGCATTTTTTATTTTATTTATTATTTTTCTTTTACATACTAGCCTACTAAAATGCATGATCAAATATTAAAAAATTTGGACCCATGGATTTGTTTTGAATTTGTTCTGGATTTGGAGGTAGAAAATGAATGCACAGTTGCTAAATGGATTTGGTTTTACTTTTCTTTGGACCTAAACATCTGGAATTTGGATTTAATAGACACTTATCTGTTAAAAACGTATAGCTAGATTCAGGTAGGAGAGCGTATCTTTGTGCGGGCGTAGCGTATCCTATTAACACTAAGCCTCCGCAACTTTGACAGGCAAGTGCATTATTTACAAAGCACTTGCTCTGTAAGTTACGGCAGCGTATCGTAAATTGGCCGGCGTAAGCATGCGTAATTCAAAGTAGGAAGGAGGTGGGCGTCATCTATGGAAATGAGCCGTTACCCCATGTAAATGAAGCGCCGTCAAATTTTTTCCCTAAGTTACGCCGGCTCAATGCCTGTGACGTGAACGTAACCTACGCACCGCCCCATTCCCGTACGAATTACGTAAACGACGTAAAAAGATACGCTTGTTCCGACGTCCATACTTAACATTAGCTGCGCCATCTTTTTGCTGCTTTATCTTTACGCCAGAAAAACTCTTTATGTAAACGGCGTAGATTACTGCATCGGGCGTACGTACGTTCGTGAATCGGCGTATCTTGTTCATTTGCATATTTTTTATGGGAACGTCAAATGCGTCCAGCGTAACTATGTGCCCACGATACGCCGGCGTAGGCAAGTTACGTCGGACGACTGAAGCCATGTTTTTCAGCGTATCTTGCTTTGTGAATCGGTGCAAAGATGCGACGGCGCTCATTTGTACTTACGTCGGCGTATCTCGAGATACGCCGGCGTAAAGCTTTCTGAATCCGGCCCTTAGTTCAAGTAAAATTGAAGGCAACACTTTTGTCATTCTAGAATCTAGATAGTCAGGGAGGTTTATAACCCCTGTTAGTTTTCTTCTTTTTTGTGTTGTCTTTGCCATCTGTGCCTCATTGGGGAAGTTTCCCTTTAAACAGATTTCCTCTCACTTCCTGTTTTGGCTATGGAACAGGATGTAAAGTCAGTAAATCTCTAGTTGTCACCAGAACTAGTGTCGCCATCAGAATATTTCAATGTTTTCCTGTTCTAGAGACAGTTCAAAATTTGAGATCTTCTTTCACTTTCAGTTTTGATGGTAAACAAGACTAATAGAAAGGGTTAATCTCCTCCCATACAGCAACAAGAACCCGACAAGTGTTGTAATGTTTCTCTAAAAAAAAAGAAAAAGAAAAATTACATTTTGTCTTTCGGTTATGCTCCATGCAAACCACTAAAGTAAATATACAGATAAAATACACAGACACAAGCTGTTTATTGTAATTCTGTCTGTTTACTTCTATGATTTACACAGCCCTAACACACAGCACAACCAGCTCAGACAGGGAGGATTTACTAAAACTGGTGCAGCTGTGCTTAATAACCAATCAGCTTCTACCTTCACCTTGTGCAATTAAGCTTTAACAATCAGTCTGCGTTCACATTGAGCCGATTTAGTGATCTGCATTTTTTTGCGGACTGCGACATTGCGGCGGACAGATCGGACACTTGACACATTTTTGGGACCACTGACATTTACTCTGCGATCAGAGCTAAAAATAGCCACTAATTACTATGTTAATGTCACTGGCAGGGAAGGGGTTAACAGTAGGGGTGATCAAGCGGTTAAATGTGTGTCCTAGGGAGTTAATCTTAGACCCCTTTCACACTGAAGCGTTTTTACAGCATTTTAGCACTAAAAATGGCGCTATTAAAATGCTCATAAAACGCTCTCATGCATGCATCTCAATGGACCCTTTCACACTGAGTCCTGCAAGCAGCATCTTTGGAGCAGCTTTTGGGCGCTGAAAAAAACGCTCCAAAAACGCCCCTCTCCATTGAAATGAATTAAAGCGCTGTTAAAATGCCTTACCCTTTCACACTGAGGCACTGCAAAAAACGCCCTAACGTAACGTTAGGGTCTTAGTGGTGCTTTACCAGCACATTGGGATTGCAGATGAGGCTTCACTCAAATAACGCTTGAAAAACGCCCCAGTGTGAAAGGGGCCTTAGTGTTGGGGGGTGGGACTGCCTGGAGGAGGAGACATGTTGCTGTTCATACTTACTATGAACAACAGATGTGTCTCCTCACCCCTAACAGAACGGAGATATGTCTGTTTACATTGACAGATCTCCGTTCTGTGTCTCTCAGGAGCGATCAAGGGTTCCCGGCGATCATTGCGGCCACCACGCGCGCGCATCGGCTCTGTCGTCGAGCATGTGTGCGCACATTTGGTGGCGCGTGAGCCCCTAGTGGTCTTAAAGCGACTGACTTTATACCTATGGTGATTTGCCCAGAAGAGCCACAGTATAACTGCAGCGTCTGGTCGTCTAGAGCAGTGTTTCTCAACCTTTTTCCAGTCGGAGCGCCCTTGAAAAGTATTTCGAGTCTTGAGGCACCCCTGTCCAAGACTTGGTTCACGTCAATGTGTGTTGCGGAACACGCGCAAAATCGCGCTTGTTCTTGACACACAGACAAATGCTCTGCTCTTTAGGGGTGCCATTAATTGTTAATGGGCCCCATCCATTGGCAAACATTGGTTGCTTTTGTTATGGCACAATTTAAAAAAAGGGTCAGGTACTTCTTTCCCCGCATTACTGCGGGTAGGGAAATGAATGGGCTGCCCTACATGCAGCACGCATCCACACAGAACCAAGAGCTTGTTCACATGTCAGGCTGGAGGGGCAGTAAAACCACATGGTTGAGCTGTTTTTACCACCCCCAACTTTTGCCCCTTTGGCTGCAGAGGCAACAGCTGGGGGTGTAAACATGCTGTGGCTGCAGCTGGAGGTATACCCAGGGATAATGGGGCTGCACTGCAACTACCCCGCAACTGTGTGCATTGCATTTACGGCTTAAAACAGGTGGTGAGGAGGCAAGATATGCCTCTTTAATGGCTGACAAATGCCCCTGAAAAGCGATATGAACACAAATTGCTTTTCAGAGGAGCAGCAGTCCTTGCTGCTATCTCGAACCCTACAAAGGTAGTTCTGATGGTACAGGAATAGGGGGGTCAGGATTAAAAGTAACATACATACAGACAGATGCGCACGCACACAAACAGACACACGTACATCTGTCTGTATGTATGTTACTTTTAATCCTGACCCCCTATTCCTGTACCATCAGAACTACTTTTGTCACACACACATAACAGACATGTGTACACATACACTGAAAGAAGAACTGTCAGAGCTGCACAACAACCAATCAGATTAAAAGTGCTGTAGCCATGAATGGAGGATGTGGGGTGTCAGTGACTGAGACAGCTGGTTATTCATAGCAGAGCCCCCTTCACCACCTTACCCTTGGCCTCGCAGTCAGCACAGTACTTGTTGTCCTCCTCCCTCAGCATACGAGACAGGATGGCCTGGTGCTGCTCATTCAGCTTCAGGACCTTCTCCCTCTCTGAGCGGGTGGCAATGTCTGCGGGCAGGGGGGAGCAGTGTCGGTCACGATGACTCTACTCTTCTTCCCCCTCAGGGAAAAGCCTGCCAGGCAGAGTTCAGGACGGTACCCGCGGCTCTCACGTCACAGAAGCAGTGCGTGCGTCCGACCCTCCCATAGCAACCGATGATGTATTCGGTTGGCAAGACGCGG
Organism: Rana kukunoris; assembly: GCA_029574335.1. Taxonomy (NCBI): domain Eukaryota; kingdom Metazoa; phylum Chordata; class Amphibia; order Anura; family Ranidae; genus Rana; species Rana kukunoris. Next base: position 100,528 of record JAJQKJ010001657.1, read on the forward strand.
TCGGGAGGCCCGCACAGCCAGCACAGCTTCCTGAGTGCCGGGAAGTGAGTTTTACACAGCGGACCAACACCG